>CALNXJ010000179.1:82500-121983 GCA_942486045.1 Pocillopora meandrina | reverse complement strand
GAGATCATGAAACAATCATAGTTCTTGAAGAGTAAGGAAAGATTTCTGTAAAGCCTAAACTATTTTACAACAAAGTTGTAGTCCCTCAGGCAATCTATTGTTTCCACCACTGTTTTCTTTTGTCCAAGAACTCCAAGTATAATGAAGTATAGGGCTGTGCAGAAATCTCAGGAGTAATTGCAATGAAATTCTTGTTTCTATGTCATACTGACCTAAATAACTATATCCTGACCCAGAGGGGAAAAAATTCCTACCTCTTATGAGGAATGGCCTCTCAGGAAGACCAAGAACTCCAAGCCTACTCATCAGCCAGGTGGCCCACTTAGTTAGAACTGATCCTGGTGACTGAGGTGACTAGGGTATTGCAACTCCCTCCCCCCTCCCCCTTTTCCTGGTGGAGAAATTAGCAAATTTCAGGTTACTTCCTGGAATTTCATCAGGTCTCCCAACCTATTCACCATTGCAAATTTATACCTGGTGAAGAGGGTACTGTATTGTTGAGTGTGAAATTTTGTATCCAAATAATCCATTACAGATTTAATTTCTCATGTGTACACAAGATTTTCTATTGATTTTAAAGTTGTTCTTTTCCCTTTATCAGCACTTGGAACATTTATGTGTCAGAAGTTAAGTAAGTATGCAACAAAATTTGTTGGTCAATTTAAAAGGAAAAAACAGGTCCTTCAAGTTCATGTTAGTATCCTTTGGGCATCTAGTTTCTCACTCACTTTTTTGTTTTTTCAATTTGTAGGACTTGATTTTGATGTGCACATGAGTATTTTTGTGTCACCAATTGTGTTCCCTTTGGCCTTTTCCATTAATGGTATGATGCAAGAATATTTCATTGAAGAAAATGTAAAATGGTTTCTGTGTTTGCATAGCCTGATGTAAACCACCGTGAGGTTGGGAGAACACAAAATAAACATAGGAAACCACGACGTGAAGCGGAGTGGTTTCCAGCTTATCTCGTGTTCTCCCAACCTCCCAAGTGTTTACATCAGGCTATGTAAACACGGAAACCATTTTTACATTTCTTTTATAAAATAACTAATGAAAGAGCCTCCTTTTCAATGAAGGAAAGCGAGGTGCTTGTTGTTGTTGTTCATTTGACTTTTTCGGCTGTTTCTTGAATACTGGGAAAATTAAACTCCAAAGAAAAATTGGGAAAATCTTCTTCCTTCCATTACTGTACTCAAACAAACTTAAAGAAACTGAGTTACTGCTAAATAAATAGCAGGGAGAACTCCGTGGAGAAGATTCAGTATGAAAACTGTGTTTACATACGTTCATGTAAAATGGTTTTATGGCCAATCAGAGCATGCGTTTTCATTTGAATTATTTTATAAACGGCACTCTCATGCAAACCAAGCAGTGTCCATACTGATATCCTTAACTTAAATCATGAAACATTCCCTTTGGTACCAGCATAGATTAAAACGAGAATCAAAATAAATCACATTATGGTTTAAGTCCCTCTGACCCCTAAGAGTGACTAGCATCTAATTTCTCTTTACATTATGCCCCTGAATCACACATACAGGTTATGAGAATCTAAGAATATAATCACCAATTAAAGAAGCTCTTGGTTGTTTAACAAATTCTCCTTGTCACCTCTGGAAGTGTATAGAGAATATACATACTCATGCTTTGATGAAAGGGTTAAGCATCTATGTATTTATTTTCTAGCTATTCAGTTACAAGTTTACAATGGTATACTAATAATCAGTGATGCAATTAACATTAAAATCAGAAGGTTTGAGATTCAAATCTGAGTAGGGACTCAGAATTTTTTCTTTGTGGCGCTATTGAGACATATTTTGACATCTTTCCTCTACGCTTCCTTTCATTTCTGTTAGCTGATTTCCAGCGTGAGAGAGAGTACTTTGAAGATCTAGCACAGTTTAAAGGTGCTCTGTTGATATTGTTTTTTTGCCATAGGGACTGGCTTCATTCAGCAGGTAATATTTCTCAGTGCTTTAAGCAAGTGTTGTTTTTTTTAGAAAGGATCAGTATGATGGACACTTTTAATACTGGTAAAATTTATCTAAGTAACAATTTGATCAGTGGTTAGCTAAAATTACAGCTATTTTTCATATCTGTCATTGATAGTAGAGGAATGATTCACTGTAATCATTGTATCCCTAGAGTAGTTAGTTGGTTACTTCGGAAATGGAGAAAGTTTAGTAAAACACTCAGAGAGAGGTTTAGTGCTCTTATCAATGATGTGCTGCTCTAACAAACGGTCAAAATTTTAGTTCTCTCTCACTTGGTTTCTCACATTCTCAAGTTCTGCAACATAGTTGCCAATTGAAGATAGTTATGTATGAAAGTGGATCCACTTGCTAAAACTATTTTAGATGATAATTAAATCCCAGTAAATTTAAGCTCTAAGAATTAGCATGATTATATTTTTTTAAAAAAAGCATCCTTTTCAATTGTGTGGAGGTGTAACAGGCTGTAAAAATGATTTTAAGAGAGTCATAATTTTTAAGACCAACAGTATTTTAAAATGCCATTGGTGTGTTAGCTTTTAGTGATGGTCTTTTAATTGTTTACATTCATTAACTGTAATTTCAGGTTTACCGAAAAGAGTTTTTGAAAACTGTAAATAACAAGTTGAAAGGTCTGGTATTGAATATCAAAGAATTTTTGTTAACTGAAAAACATATCAGGAGGAACTTTATTCTCTCAGTAAGTTATGTTTGTCTATTACTTTTAACTTTAGAAAGTGTGAATTATTCTTTAATTGGTGGTAATTCATTGTCTATGTCTTATGCCACCAAGTGTTACAGTGTCGATGTAGAGCAGGGTTGTTCCTAGACAAAACTCAGAATCGTCAGTAAACAACAACAAACTGTTTTATTTCCGCGTAGTTGACTTCTTGTTTTTATAGCACTAAGCTTCCTCGCAAATCTCTCTCTGTTTGATGGAACTGTCGCTCTTATATACATAAAGTATTAGGATCTAGAAACTTCTCTAAAGAACTAAATTTAGTAGATTAACACGGTTTCTAAATTTGAATAATTGTGTAAAAAACAGAACGTTCCAGAATGTTCTTTTTACCAGAAGGTCACGTCTAGATGACTTCGGTTCTAGAATGTTCTATTAGAATGTTCTGGGACTTTACTTAGACAATTTTTCGTAACACCAAGATTAAGACATTTTTCAGAGCTCTAAAAGGAAATTTTTGGCAGTGTATAGCTATTTTCATTCATTCTTGTCCTTGGATTTATGTTGAATAATAGTCACTTTGGTCACAATGTCTAACATTTTGAAACAAAATGGAGCTTTTGTACAGTATCTCAAAGTGAGCTCAGGTTTGATTTTCCTCTTGATGATTATGGACTCTTTGTTAAAGAGTTTGATTCTCTTTTGGTTGATCTTATGTCTGACCTTGCACAGCATCAAGCTACAGGTCTTGGTGGTCAAGACAGTTTGTTTTGTATGGCATAGATTATGAAAGGAGGTGTGGTATAAATCCTTTAGTGACTTTCAATGGAACATCTTTTCTCCTTCTAGTTAACAAGGAAATGTAAGAAAACTTGGAAGGGGAAGTAAGCAGTCCATCAGAAGTCTCTTAGTGGCTTTACCCTGCAATGCTTCAATTGTATTCTGAAAATCTCCGTCCTTGGGACAAAATTTTTACAAGCTGCATCAATTCAAACCAATATGATTTCAGCAGGAAATAGGGAAGAATTGTATCTCACAGATTTCAAAGTTCCCAAAGTTCTAGAGATCCATTCCTTTCTCTCATTTTTTCTTGTCACTAAACATTCGGGGATTTCATGGGCAGTGATTGCTCATAAATATTTTCCCTTATTTCCTGGGGCACTTCCATTAGGCTTGCATGTGCATGTGTCATCTTTTTTTCTGTCACAAGTGCTGATGCAAGTGTTGGTGGCTAATGAACATATCAAGGAGACAGTGAAACAAAGTATGACATTTCAAGCTGACATAATAAGGTTAAATGACGTATTTGTCGGCTATATTGAACTAGAGCTTATTTACATGTGTAAATTTCAGGTTATTTATGAGGATTTAAGTGACATAAGCCAGCTGAATGACAAGATGAGAGTCTCAAGTTTGCCACACAATGAACCTTTAATAACCAGACTAATTCACTATCACAAGTAAGTCTTTGAAAAATAAATAGTAACACTGTTTCTCGCATAGAAGTATTGACAACTTACAAATTCAACATCATTGATAGTCTTTAATAAGTTTAAGAGAATCACAGAGCTTTGTGGGAAGTTTGTTCATTGGTTTCATTTTGATTAAGTAACAGGACTTTAACCAATCAGACTCTCACTACGCAGCTGTTCAATTTCGAAATCTCTCGTATAATTACAGTTAAAGTTGCATTCCATGCAGTCCAATTACCTTTATCACTAACAATCCACAGTGTCCAATCAGGTCTCAAATTAGATTACAGATGTCCATCACGTTCTAGAAATTTCTTACAGGTTGGACTAAATGAGGCCTCTTCTTACATATTAATTCCAGCTTTACTATTTAATGCATAATGAATTTTCTCACTTGTGGTACACTTTCAACTTACGATCCTAAGCCTCATGTGTCACGCATTTGAAAGACTGCGCGTAATCAGGGAATACCGATCGCCACGGACCATCCGCTCCTTCACCAAAGTGTTTATCTTCCTTATGCCCATCGTTCTCTCTCCGTACTATGTTCATATGGGTATCAAGTCGGGTAACACATGGAGCCCGTATTACATTGCTGTGCTGACATCGTTCATATTTGGAACATTACAAGGAGTTCAAGATGTCTTAGATGATCCATTTGACGGCATTAGTGAGGATGATATTAACCTTGGACCGGTAAGAAAGTCAGTTCAGGTTTTTTTGGGGGGGCGTTCCCCGCTGTTTGAGGTATTCATAGAGCAATTCTTATGTTATTGTCGAAATAAAGTTGTACGTTGTTTTGCCTTTACTTTACTCCATGATTGGTTTAAAAACTTCCCACCCTCAACCAATCAGACAAAAACCAATCAGACGCAAAACCAATTACGTAACGTAATCCAATCAGTCGTGTTTCACCCACCCTTAACTTATTTTAGTTCGAGTTCTCATGGTTTTTTTACATGTGATCTTTTTTTTCATGTGATCTTTTTTTTTTTTCCGATTGGCTTTTGGGATTACTTCGGTTTTGGTATTACATGTTCGTGAGGACACTAGAAATCGTGCTATCCTTCAGAGATCTTGGGTTTGTCTCACAATTAGGAATTAAGGGTTAAGCCAAAGAATACAAATCTCCTGCTTTGTTTTGTGTTTTATTTGTTTTTAATTTGTTTGTCTTTTTATTCAAGGGATATAGAGGTTAAACGGGTATTATTATAGAATAATTTGGTTTTATCAAATGGAGTTGATGATGTAAATTGGCCACCGTTAAGATTTTATATAGCTTACGTTTCGTTCGCCCTTAATATTCTAATCTTTCTCCTTTTCGATTAGCTGGAAGACTGGACGTGTCAATCGCTCCTCACAGATAGAACAATTACAGTCGGCCGCTTTACAGTGACAACAAAAGGACAGGAGGGCAGGAAAATGGAGTATAGTGATATTGATGAGGACGAGGGACGAAGTCCCATGCCCTCTCATCCCGTCAAGGTGCCACATAAACGAAAGTCTATCCTGAGAAAACCGAGCTTCCGTAAAGAGGAGCACTTTGAAAACTGTGCTCAGGCCCATCGAACAGCTCCCCTCTATCCAGCAGCCGCTTCTCGCATAGAGGATCTGACCCGCCGTGGGCTCACCGGAAGCACCACGATTCTTCCGGGGATGAAGTTAAAGAGATCTAACAGTGATACCTTAACGGCGAACGCCTCGAGCGCGTCGCTTGGCCAGGAGTTTTGTAGAGCTCAAGAAGCAGACGGAAGTGGACGGGATTCAAAGAGGGTGACGTTCTTGACCGAAAGTCGGGATTTGTATGATGGCGACGATGAATCTGAACACGATAACAGCGTTTTAGTTTCAACCAGGAGCCTCTCTGATCCGCCAAAATATTCGCGACCAACTTGGATGTCAGATGAGAGCGAACCGTTGATCTTGCTGGACAGCAGGTCTGGTTATTCCGACATGGGAACTAGTGCTCTTAACACACCTGATAGGGAGAGAAAGAACCTTGGTTTAGATTTCTACGAAGGACTTAATAAGTCTCCTGGTACAAGCTTAGTCGATGCTCGTAAGGTTAAAAAACATAGCAATCCACCTCTGGCGAATTTGTTTTCGGTAAATTCGGTTGAGTCAGCTGATTGTGCTGACGGACCAGTTCCTCCTAAGCCAAACCAACCAATATCAATGCCTTCATCCTTACAAAACTTATTTGGTCCACCCCAAAATCAGAAGCTAGAGAAACCCTCCTCTGGTAGCAAGTCATTTTCCTCTGAAAGACCACGCCCGTTCGCTCTTCCGATGTCTCCCTTAGCACGTGAAGAGAGTTCATCTAATTCTCGTTCTTTTCCTGCACCTCAGGTCAGCCGCTCGGCTCCATGTTCACCAGAGCAAGAAAGACGGAACACCCTCCGACAAATTTCCGATCCAGTGACCCTTCACCTGAAAATGCAGCCGTGCTTCCTTCAAAACCAGGAACTCGCCAGCGGAAAACGTCAGCAAATATTCCGCTCTCGAAAAATTCCAGCGATTCACCATCTGGAAATTCCAGATTTGCGGTCGATACCACATCACGGACTCCTACGGTGCAAGAAGCGGAGTCATTGTTGTCACCTTCCAGAAGAAAATCGTCATCCGGAAGTTCAAGATTGTTGGTTAGCTCTGATCCGCAGGCCCCTGCGGTAAACAGTTCAGCGCAAGTTGCTCAGGCTCCTTTGGCAGATGAAAATTTTTCAATTGAAACCCCGGCACCTTCTAAACCTGTAAATACGCCGATATCGAGGGTGAGTGTTTTTCAGTCAGCCTTAAAATGACGCATCGACCGCTTCAGCGGTCGGTTGTCGTGCCGAACATTGGTGCTCATTCTCCCGCAAACTCGAAGGAACTCGTAATTTGGGACCGTTCATCAGTTATCGCCTGAGGGATTGGGAAATGTTGGTTGTATCATGACAAAATTTACCTGACTCTCCCAGAAGGCTTTGCAGTACTCCTATAATCCTCACTCATTGGTAGTTACTGACAGTCGATTTTCTATAGTCACCCCTTGGTACTCTCCCTCCGTTCCTCCTGAAAACAATGCCCCCCCCCCCCCCAAAAAAAATACTCCGTTCCCTCCCCCCCCTCCCTTTCAGGGAAAAGTATTGACCATTCCCTAATAAATTTTGGTCACCTTCTGTAAGTCTTAGGTTATTTTAAATGAGGTCTCCTGATGGCCTAGAATTCTCAAAAGTACAGAAACTATCGTCAGAAATATTGGTAAGGGGGACTTTCGAATCCTAATTTCAGTGAGGCGCACTTAGGAACTGAAAAACTTCCTCAAAATGTAGACTCACGTCAATCTTTCAGTCCTATGATCAGGAAGTTTATTCTCCTAAGTGATGGTTATACAATTCTTTATTGTATACTCAGGAGAATCTGGCGTTATATCATTATAATGTCGCCCAGATGGTAATTTTCTCAATTCTCATTACTCGCTCTCCTGGGAGTGAAACGGTTTGCTCTTGTTCGTCGTCATTAGAAATGTGGTTCTTTCCAGTATTGAACTGTATGCAGTATGCAAATTCTCCATACTGTACTCTATACATTTCCTAATTAAAGGAGAATTTGTTTAAGAATCAAGAGCTTCTTTAATTTGAGATCATTTCCTTTATTCTCATGGCCTTTATGTGTGATTCAGGGGTGATATTTTAAGGAGAAATTAGATGCTAGTCAGCTTATGGTTGCTGCTCCAAGGGTCAAGGGGTTACCTGTTTCAGGTATGATTTTTACATATCCCTCTAGGATTAGGAAGTGGGATAAAGGATTAAACATTATCCAGAAACTATGCCACTGATAATATTCTTTTCCTTTGCAGTTCAATGTTGCAAAACGATCAAACAGTGTTATTGATTCTGAGAGAGAAGACAAACCCTTGTGTCGTCGAATATCCCAAATTACGGGTTGACGGACTCCTCCCCTCCTCCGTCAAGATTCAAAGTAAACTGTCCACAAAAAATATCACAAGAGACTAAGCAACAGAGCGAGGATGAAGAGGAACCGGATTCGTTTCAACTCTTAACTGTTGATGGTGGTAGTACCGAGGTTTTCATTTAGTACCGTAAGGAGTCTGGTACTAGTCAAACGAGAGATAAGGGCCCAGTCTAAGTTCTTGGATTGGGATCAAAATATACGGCAAGGCCTAGGTCGGAGATCCAACGAAAGTTTTGTTAAACGCTGATCTTGAATTCTTTCAAGAGGATGATAACGTGCTTCGTTTCCCAGTGTAGAGGGAAAAATTTCTCAGTGACCTCTGATTCCTCAAAGTCGTGCGATTGCACTGTTTACTCATCACAGGGGTGAACTGAAAGTTTTTTTTCTTTCTTCCCTTACCTCCCTTATCTCCCCGTGGGGGAGGTTCATTAGAGCGTTAAAGACATTTCACCACAGGCATTGATTCAGGTTGAAATCACTCGGAGATAGTTATAATAATTACCGGAAGTCATCAGTTATTTTGTTCACGAAAGTTTTTTTAAATGAAATTGTTGCCAAACCTGATTTGGGATATTGTGATATTCTTTTGAGAGGTTTATTTGGCCAAAAGCTGTGAGATGACTGTGGCATCAGCTGATGTTAAATAGTTACGAATGCAAATTCCAGTCAGATGTTCATGCAGACATGTTTTCCCTTTTTAGGAGTCCAATAAGAGCAATATAGGAGATATTTTTTTGTACTTAAGCTTTTCCAAACTATTTTCTTAACTTCGAGAAGGTGGCTATTTCGGCTTGAAGTTGTAATAAAACGTAAAGCTAAAAGTTAACCCGGTCATCTGTAAAGGTATTCAATCTACGGCCATCTTGTTCCTATGGCGACTGGAAGAAACATCGGCATGTAGCGAGAAATGTCGATATCTCTGATTACTAATCATTTTGCAAAATGATACTTCCTCGAAATTTCATGATGAAGGATTTTGAAGTAATCCCATAAATTGTCCGAATTTCATGCCATGGGAAAAATCCCAGGGTTAGGTCCTTTTTAGGAAAAGTAACCCTAAGCTTAGATGACTCAAGTGTAGGTCCGCAATGATTAAAATGCCCGAAGGAAAATATAAAATTTGCGACTACTGTAGGGACAGATGATTATTTATTGCCGGAGGGGGGAGGGGGGGATGGCGGATTTTGTTAGTGTCACGATAAAGTTCAGCTGATCCTTCATTTGGCTCTGTGATGCTCTCATGAACCCCACTCTCCCTCTCTCCTTTTATTGGCAGTCTAAGTTGGCGACGACTGATCCCCCTCTGCCCCCCTCCCAAAAGAATCCTCAACCTCAATCTTCCACCCTCCCCACCGGGTGATAAATAATGACTCGTCCCGTTGTTACATGACACAAATTAGTATCGATACTTCGACGGAGGAAGCCGGGCTCCTCTGGATTTGATCTTCAAGTACACACAGAGAGCTCATTTGCTGCGTGTTACAATGCGACCAACTGGCCGTGATTTCTGATTTACACCTTCCTCGTTACGTGCATCCAATTGTCAATCCTTTGCACTGTCCACCCTCTATTTCTTATTATTTCAGCACCAAGAAGTTGGTCCTATATTTATTCAAAGTCGTATTCTTTTTTTATATAAAAATACTTCTATGATCGCTCTCGGTAATGACGAGGTTTATCTTAGAAGCAATATTCATTCTAAATGAATTAATGACAATTAGCGTTGCAACAGCATTGTGGAGGCATGTTTGAATCAATTAACGGAACCGTCGGTGCATTTGAGACTTGAACAGAATTTAATCATTAACAAGTTTTGTTTGATTATAGAACAATAAGCAATTGACACACCTCCAAATAGGAGCAGATTAATTCTTGTCCTGTCAAACAAGAAGCAGTGTTTATTTTCCGCTTGGAAGACGTTGGTTTTCGCTCATTCGGCCGCAACTTTTTACGTCGTTCAGTGACAAACAAGAACTTGAACTGTTGGGTTTCTCTCTACCGCTTTCGTTGGAAAAAAACTTTGGCTCTTGATTTTGAAGGTAAGTTTCTTTGTTCTTCTCTACGGGGTAACGACAAAGGAATTTAACTCAATATAAAATTCACCACAGTATTCGTACGTTTCTTTGGCGTTCTTGTGGTCATGTCGGCTCAGAGAATGAAAACGTTGTGTTCCATCATGCATGCGTTAGAGCTCGGAGACAACTTATATACCGTCTATCACTAAATTACCGTCCTGTCATTTTTTTTTTAGTTTAGTTTAAGTGAAATCTTAGATAAGCTGAAGTGTCAATAGCTTTTGTATTCATACCGGAGTTGCTACGAACTGAATTTAAGAAATGAGGCTTAAAAACTTGGCTCTTTTTTTATCGTAAGGTCAAACAGAAAGCGCTGTCCGAAGGAAATCGGATCATAAATCAAAGATTAAATGTGACGTAGCTTTTAGAGAGATCAATCTAAGTTCACAAAGGGGGAGATTCTAGGTTTGAGTCCTGACTTGGTTATTAGTTTTCCGATTATAAATGTGTCCCGAACGGAAGAAAAACGACTTTCTCCTTATATTGCGTTTGAGCCGGAACCTGTCACAATGGAGTTTGACAGGCCCTTCTTTTTTCACCAAGATATTATGAAGAAGTACATTGCTTTTCTATTCTAGCGTCTACAGGAACAGTTTAATTGTCTTTTTGGCTTCCTCTCTCTTCTCATAGCGAGTGAAACAGCTGATTTGATCGCCAAGACTCCGCTTCTGATAAAACACGAAAGAAAAACACATTTAAAGAGGAAATATGAACGATCAGCGCGGACTGAAGGATTCAACGCTCCGATTTTTTATTTTCCTCTTAAATAATCCCAAATGAATAAACTTCCCGCATCAAAACAACGATACAAAAGCAATGTTTGCTCTAGAGGGAGGAGCCGTGGGCGTAGTGGTACTTTTGTTAAGACCTGGGTCAGCTCGCAGTCCACTCTTATTTACATTGCAACATCTCGAGTAAATCGGTATACCGTGAAGACTGTGAACGCTCCCTCTTTTTTTTTTTTGTTTTGTTCACTTCCTTGGTTCTTTTTTAATGTGTGTTTCTTTTCAGTGCTCTATAAATAAAATTGAAATGATCTTGTCATGTCAGTTCCCAGTCAAAAAATCATGACTACGAGTTCTCAGGAAGAGAAAAAGCGACACAAAGTCCAAAGTGAAAGTACGCCTATCGAGGAAGAAAACGAAACCTCAAGTCCTTCCATTTATGGCGTGGTAGCAGCTCACTCACTATCAAAAGATATCAAGCAAAAGTCACTACATTTGATTAAAGTCAAAAGACGACACGGGGACTGGGGACAGTTCGATTTGACGCATGCGTGGTCACCGGAAGACCCGTCGAGTAACATGGGAAGTCGGCATGGTAGTGGACTGGCACGAGAAACAACATTGGTTGATGATAATTTGACTATGGCTAGACCCTTTGTTATGGAACCTCTGAGAACATTTCAGGTTTGATAAAACGCCCGTGTGTAAGGCCAACCCCTTTCCAAAAGAGGATCCAGGGGGAGGGTTTGGGCATCCGAACTCCCCCCTCCCCGCAACCCACTGCGACTTCCCCCCCCCCTCAACCCACTGCGACTTGTTTGTACTACTCGTCTGAATTCAAAATTCTTCCAACGACAGGATCACACTAGATTCTGTCTGTTAAGCTTTAGGCTTTCGTCTATGCCTCGCTTACGGGTCCTCTAACATAGCGTCTAACCAACGGAGTTCAAAACTGTTGTAATCATCTTGCGCAAAAAAGTATCCTCTTCTAGGCCAGTACCTAGTTTATATACGATTAACTCAAATCCCTGAAGTCATTGGCCCTTTACATTGAGGTAGAGAGAACGAAGATAGCTTTGTATAAAACCTCAATTAAAATGATGACCTTCTTACCCCTCCCTCCCCCCCCCCACCCCACTTACACCCTCCACTGCTGAAGTTTCAGAATAGATGAGCGGCAACTGAGATTTCTCTCTGACTTGTTACTTGTGTCGTTAGTGATTGAGTGTGTATTTAAAAAACACGAAGGCAGCACAGTCTAAAAACGGATGAAAACTGCCAGAAAAGAAGGCGCGCTGCTAACTTTTAACAGCAATCTCCTTCCGCTTTCTCTCTGCTCTCATGAACATCCAGTTAGCCAAATTATTTATGCATCTATGCCTTTTCGCTTCACACAGGAACACAGAGTCATACCAATCATTCAACACGTTTTGGAAACAAACCTGGCTGAACAGAAATACGACCCAGTCTTCTGCAAAGATGTCACCGTTAAAATAACTGAAGAGATCAAGGAACGAGTAAAGAAACTGTGTTATCCTCGATACAAATTCGTTTGTCACGTGATTGTGGGTGACGTCAATAAACAGGACGTAAGAGTTGTGAGCCGGTGCGCATGGGACGCAGCGGTAGATCGTTATGCGCAGTCTGAATATCGAAGCTTTTATCTGTACGCAGTAGGAATTGTTTATGGAATTTACTGTGAATAAGATGTGCTATTGAAGCTGCTTTAGGACTTAGATATGAGCATCTTTTCTCCCTTTCCTTTCCAGAGACAAACATGAAAGTAAAGAAATACCAAATAAACGGTCGCGTTCTAATAATACTTCGATTTAAGAATACACTCACTAAATTATATGCACCAGCATATAAGATCAGAGTATCTGGTTCCTTGTATAATAATTTTTATAAGAGTTTGCTTTGTCAATCAAGTTTGATCAGAAAAATCCTGTATTGAAGACGCAACTATTAAAAAGTCAACTACGTTCCCAATGACATATTATAATGACATAGGAGGAAATAATGGAGAGAAAACTGGGAACGAAGTTGGAGACGGTTCAATGATTAACGCAAAATGGTTCACCTTTTATGAAGAAAACTCGAGGGAAGAGAAGTCTGAACATATAAATAAAAATCTGTAAAAACTGAGTGTTGAGTTTTTTGCTTGTTTGCTTGTTTGTATTCTTACTACCGTTTTGGACTTGATATCCCCCCGCCCCCTCCGAAATGTTCGATCCATCTTTTGTCAACTGAACACCAGGAGCATGCCATCTTATCTGTCAGATCTGATTAAAGGTCTTTGAAAATTTAGGAAATCTGCTCAATACTCAGGCATTAGTATCTCGTTCAAGCCATTGCTGAGTTACCGTTGGCCTGCAGCGCAGGTGTCTTAAAGGGGCGACTCAACGTTACAAATTAGCGATCCTTTAATTGACCGGCCATGTATGATTTAGAGTAAAGGTGGACGGTGGGGGAGGGATGGGAAGGGGTGAGATAATTTCTATTTCTCCACTCCCTCTCCTCCCCTTCCTCTTAACCTTCGCTCATTTCCTTAGGACAATTTTTTCTCTCCCTAGCCTCACGCTGCTGCAAAAATTGAAGATGGCAGCTCATGGCAGCTAAGGAAATAATGAGCATTTGCTCTCCAAAATACTACACCCAATGCCCCTTATTCAGGGAAACAATCTCATGCCCAGAGTTTCTCTCCTTTGCCCTCCAAGGCAGAAGCTAGATTCGAGAGAAGACGGTTATGTGAAGAACCAAGGGAGACTTTTGTCTGAGTGGTTGCTTAACCCTTTACACCTTAACATCAGTAGGCATATTCTCCATACTTTTTTCTATACATTTTCTATGATACTGACTATGAGAATTTGTTTAACAATCAAGAGCTTCTTTAATTAGTGATAAGTTCCAATATTTCCGTGGCCTTAATGTGTGCTTCAAGGATGAAATTAGATGCTAGTCACTCTTAGGGGTAAAGGGTTTATGTCGTTTTTGTCCAGTTTCCTTACTGCGCGCGGCCGGCAAATAATGATAGACAAAGATGGCTGCCGAAAGGGAGGCTTTTCGTGGTCCTTCTTCTACTTCAATCGTTCGTTCGAGAATTGATGTAATTTTTGGGGGTTTTTCTAAATCATAAATGGAAGGAAAAGGTTCCGCAAGGGGCGTTCAAATCGGCGGGAGTTTTTTCTTTAGGCTTTGAGGAAGAGCTAAGGGGCACCAAACACGGCTTTTTTCCCAATACAGAGTTCTCTGTTTAGCTTACCTTTAGCAAAGTTATGTTTCGTAGTAAATGTGCGCACAACGAAATACTCGTTCAGAAATAAAAATCATTGGCTGGGAGGGCTCATTCGTGTGTACCAAATGTTATAATAAATTGCTAAGGGAACACGGCCAAGGAGAGCTGTAGTTTCAGCATATATGGCGCATGCAAAACTTGCTTGCAAAACTTTGTGCGTTTTTATTTTTGTATTTGCTTGTTTCTACTTAAGGAGCTCTTCTTTGACAAAAGTTCCTCTCCCTGTGTTGGTTTTGGATCATACCTCGAATTTATGCAGAAGAGATCATGATACCTGTGAATATGGTGCTTTTTTTTTCAATTCGCTAGGCGCGAAGTTTTCCGTTTTTTCACTTGAAACGACTGTTATTTCAATGGAAGACCAAATTTACGCAATTCTATTCAAGGTACACTATTTTTTGTCTTACTTTATTGTTTATGGTAGGTCCTCTATGCTTTGCCACCCCAGTTTATTCTTATGATCGACGACATCAATACCAGCAATACGAATCTGTGGAAATACGTGGATGACACAATTATTGCAGAGTGTGTTCACAAGAAAGAAGGCAGTCGTATTCAATCTGATGTGGAGGAACTGATTGCTAAGTCTAATCAAAATACGTTCCAGCTAAATGAATCGAAATGTAGGGAACTGCGGATTTCGTTCGCTAAATCAGCCGCGGACTTTGCTCCAATTGTTATCAACGGGAAAGCAATAGAGGTAGTGTCTACTGTTAAGTTGTTGGGGCTAAACATTTCTTCTGACCTTCGGTGGAACTGTCATGTTGCTGAAATAAGTAAAAAGTTGCGAGTCGATTATATTTTCTTAGACAACTGAAGAGAGCGAATATTCCCACCAAAGATCTGCTAATCTTTTACAGGACTTGTATCCGCACAGTAATGGAATACGCATGAACGGTGTTTCACAACGCGCTTCCTGCATATTTATCTGTTGAGTTAGAACAGCTACAGAAACGTGCTATGCGAATTATTTTTCCGTTTGTTCCATATAGCGACGCATTAAATCAAGCCAACTTGGAGACGCTCTCCCAACGCAGGCAGTCTATCACAACTAAGCTTTTTGATTCCATCACCTGTAACTCAGACCATAAACTGTATAAGCTCCTGCCTCCTCAGAACAACTGTGAACTCAATTTGAGACGAAAGAGGAAATTTAATGTTCCTCTGGCTAAGACGAAGAGACTCATGAATACATGAGTACATTTTTCTTATAGTTTTCTCATACTTTTATTAGATTTTACTATTGTAAAGATTAATCTAATTCAGCTTTTGGCTGCGATTTTAATCAGAATAAACTATCTACTATCTACTAGACGATATCGAAGAACTGCATTTTAAAAGAAATCAAAGGAAACTGTGGATAAGTCGTGGATACATTATGTTTGAATGGGTTTTGAAGATAATTTAACTCCCCTTCACATAAACGTACACTTTTACATGTAGACATAGGCAACCAATGAGTAGTTGAAACTACTGATTTAGAATTACTTTGAAATGCTGGGGTGATGTTAGGTGAATAGTCAGAATTCACATTTTGGCTCTCGTTTGACTTGCACCGTTCCTTAAACTTCTTTTTTTTTACCATAAAGGCCTATACTATAGCAGATTTCTAACATAAAATTTGTATTAATGTGCTGCAAATGAAAGACTGGCTGGTTGGCTATCAGTTTAGGTTCCCTCCGTTAACAATAACTCACAACTTTTTTTTTTATTTTTTTTATTTTTTGCACTGCTGTCCAACCCCACCAGTATATTTCATGGGGAATCTTGGGGAGGGGAATGGAGAGGAGTAAGAGAGTGTTTGTGGGAAGGTTTTTGTGTTATTTTAGTAACCAATCGGTGTAGTTATCATGTCTTTGAGTAGCTTCAGAAATAGTAATTTCAGGTACAGGATCAGTTGAATGTATTTCAGCATTACTAGTGCTCGCGTGTGAATTAGTGAGGAATTCTTTCCACTCATTACTCTGATTTGCAAGAACATCGTTAGCTCTAGTATCAGGATTATCAAACCAATTTTCCTTAACTTCTATATGTTCATTTTTAAAAAAACAATTCACTTGTCTTAACAAGGTATTTTGCTGCTTTTAACACTTTTCTTAGCCTAACGTTCTGAAATTGATAATGATGCCTGTAACTCAACCTTCGTTTACGTCTGATGGGGATAGCTGAATTTTAATTGAATTTACATCAGCAGGTACATTAGCAACATTGCCATGAATAGATAATTGTCCACATCTAGGGAGTTCACATATCTGCATAAATAAAACATTCAAGAAGAAATTAATCTTTCTTTTAAAGGTGTCAAGTTTAAACATTGTGGTTTCACAGGGAATCCCATTTTGTTTACTTTATAACAGACTGGTAGCTTCCCATTAGTCAGATTTGATTGGCAATTAGATCAAATCTATTTCATATTATCTATACTAGCAGTAGTAATTGTACATGCATCAAGCAGTGTTTTGGAACATTTACGATATTTGTTTGCTTCACACTTTCTGACAGATGAGCAATATCATAATTGATCACAGGAAATACATTCATAATCAGGACCACACTTAATGTTATCTTGGAAAATTTGAATGACTTCTGTCATTGTTTGCATCTCTTGAGTAGAATCTTGACATTCAAATTCATGTATTTGATTAACTGCCGTACAACTTGGTCTTACAGTAGCTGGATAAAGCAGGTCATGGTCACATGTCTTCAACCCAGACATCAAGGATCTATTTCTATTCTGTGCATTTTTGTTCACTTCTCATTCATGCAAAGTATTACTCTTTTCACTTTTGGCAAATGCCTGCTTATTCAGTTCTCTGATATGATCAGGATTTGATTCTTTGTGTTTATTAAATACCCGCTTTTCTTATGTACATAGAAAACATCAAAATGGATAACTCACTAAAATGGGTTTCCTTCAATGTAGTAAGTGGTCAGATGACAAGCAATGCACTATGGAAGTTAGGTGAGGTATTGCTAATTCACTTTTTTTTTTCCTCAGAGCCGTCGTAAATATTCCCATACAAACTCCTATGAAGATCAACAGCTGATGGACACAGTGGCAAAGTGATTACACATGCTTGTCTCACATGCACAGAAAACAATGAAATCAACAAACATTACCACAGTAAAATGGCGGCTCTTTCACAATTACAAGTTTTTGTCTATAATACATGATAGGGATAAGATTCCTGTAATGTTCCTCAATTATATATCTTTTTGACAGGAAAAATATCATGGTAACAGTAAATTTTGAGGTTAAAGTCAAAGGATGCGACATTTTCGCATCATGTTGCTACTGTCGCACTTCCTATCGTTGATGGCTTTAATGCAAATCTAATGATAGCAAAAGGAAACCTCTCTAAAGAAACTCTCAAGGCTGTGACCAATGAGTTTTCCAAACTTCCAGATGTGGTACCTGTCTTTCACAACATGGGAAATCATGAGCTCTCTAATTTCTCTCACTGAGAACTTGAATGATCTGTTCTTCTCCTTTGAAATATACTCATGAAATACTGTCCAAGACTTTTCATGCATTAACAGTAAAAACCAACACTTTTGGTGATATCAATAATTTAATTAAATTAGATTGAAATAAGATGAACTGTAGTACGCTCGTAATCCAGCGCTAATTTTCACACTTCTTCACCTATTTGACCTAATAAATAATGTTAGCTAAATTAAGAAAACACGGTGATACAAATAAAGGAACACAGTCTTTATGTGAAACACATTAAATGCACATACGCACCCTCACAAGAGCCTTGAGACCCTCTTGTACACTACCACCACGCCTGAACCCGGGAAAAGTTACAAATTTCAGGGGCAACTTTAAAACACATCCATTCAGACATGACCTGATTCCGGTCCCTATTAAATAACAATGACTGTAGCCAATTGAAACGCCGACGACGATGAAAAGTTTTAAATTAAAACAAAGTGTTTTAACGTTAATGTTTTCGTTTATAAAAGTTTTTGGAAACGCTCTTCAGAATATCTGGTAGATTTAATACGCTGATTATCAAAGAAAATTCAGCCCTTATCGAGGCCGCCATTTTGATGTACTTCGAGGTTGAGGAGAAACCGCGTGACACCGGAAGAACTGCAGACTCAACTTAGTTTAGGCCATTGACTAATAAGGTCTTTCATTACAATCAGCTGCAAGCGCCATGCTTCGACTTCCCGCGCTTGGATTAGCCAATAAAATACCAGGATTTTCGAAAACGTTTTCCAACTCGCAAATCTGATTGGCTGAGTGTCGGTTGTTTATGTCACGAGTTGCGAGGCGCAGTTGGGAAATTAGTACTCGCCGTTGGAAAGGACAAGTCTGGTGTATGAGCTTGTCAAAATTGCAGAAAATGTATGTTGATATCCAAATCTAGTCAGCCTTTTTCATATTTTACTCTTAGAGCGTCTGATTTAACGCTAAGAACATGTTAATCCGTGCTCAAAACGATGTAAATGTTTCATAGATGGCTATAGACGAAGATTGGGCGCTTTGATGGAATTTCATTCGACGTCAAAATTTCGTATCCATACTTTGTTGTTTTTCAGAAAATGGAAAATCCGAACGAGGATCAGGATCAGATGTCCACCTCATCTACTCTGACGGGCTCCTCTGGACGTTCTGTACCAGTAGAGGACGTTCACGTAGAATTTTCAGAGGTAAAAAGAAATCACAACCTTTCATATTTACGCGAGCTTGACTTTTCGTAGTCTTGTAATCTCCTCATTGACCACTGTGTAATAAACACGAGGTTTTGTGTTGCTTAACACTTTCTTCATAACTTAACCAATTCTTCTTCCTCAATGAAGTTTCGATTGTTTATTACAGTAATAGAATTTTTACACTTAGTTTGCTTCAAACAATTCTCCGTGGGACATACAGACGTCCTAGGAGGCCTAGAATGTACGGAAGTTTTGGCATCAAATGTAGTATGTTTTCAGAGATCAGAAACTGACAAGCCTTGTTAGCTCGGTAGGAAGCAATAGTAAATTACATTTGAAGGTAGTCTATATGTACAAAATGAAATGTTGTAAGGAGGTCAAGGCGTGATATTTAGTAGCTGTTTATTTGTTTTTATAAGCTCTCCAATGTAGCGAACGCAACTGGGTCGAATGAAAGAGTCACAGATCAAGAGTCAAACACGTAAGTTGCTTGGACAGCATATCTGCTTTAAGCTTTTAACAACTAATAATTCTCCAACTGTGGTCAACACTTAAAAGAACAGTTTAAAATAACAATAAACTCAGGGGAACTCTAGTTGCTATAAATTTCACAAAATGACATCTTATGTTACCTAGTAATATTAAAATATAGTTTACCGGTTCAGACTAGTGCATTATTTTTAATTTTCCACTGGTCAAAATTTCATTGTTGTTTGGATCGTCAAAAGATAATTTATTGGTGATATCTTAATTTATATGCCATGTGTGCTGAAAGTAAAACATGGTTTTTTGGTTTACTTCAAAAATAATGCCAGTAAAATTTCTGCACAGCCCCATACTACATTAAGCATTCAGTTCTTGGATAGAGAAAATAATAACAAAAACAATGCATTGCCATAGGGAAAACAGATTTGTTTTACAATGTTATGGGGCTGTGTGGAAATTTAACCAATAATGCATACTGAACCTTGCTTATTTTAGCACTTCTCGCAATATTGAAACTTCTTCTATCCTTCTGGCTGAAAAAAAATGGGATGTGAGTTAAATGTGTCAGTTGATTATTGTTTAATCAAATTTTTGTGGAAGAGAAATCTATCATAATATGTCACACAAATTAAAAGTAGTGTTGATTTTACTTGATGAGATAATCTGTTTTGTTTATATAAAATTGTGGCACTCGTGTGCAACAAATTGGACAAACCCACAGCCATTTTTAAGCTAGTGTTATACCTCAATCAGATAGAGATGCAGTAAACAAAATATATATGTCACAGTTTTTTTGGTTTATTTTCAGCCCTGGTGATGGCGTAGCTCCTCACAACACTAATGTAATTGGTGATATAAACTGTGAGGTAGACACTGAAGTAAGACACCAAAGATCACAAGTCAATGGAAATCAACCTCCAGGTATTTAAAGCTTTACAATGCAGTGCGACTCAGAGCCAAATAGTAAACAGGTGGGATACTGGGTTAAAAGGGTGGATTCAAGTATATTTTAAGTTCTAACTAACTTACTTAATCCTCTTTGTGGATCCTTCTACATGAGGTCTTTGTTAGGGAAGGCCATTGATGTCTGTCAGTTGCCTGTTGGCCAAACTACCCTCATGTCTAGCCTCCATCAATCATTTCCCTTTTTGAATAAAGGGGTAAGTTTCTAAAGAAACTGTGGTGCTGCGTCGGTGGGAGAGTATAGCAGGTAATTTAGTGTTAACAACTGGGTTGAAAACGTAAATTAGCCACCATAAAGGGTAAAAAAGCTGACGTTTCTTGCACTTATTGCAATAAGTTATACATTGGTGAAACAGGAAGATGACTGGGTGACCGATTCCAAGAACACCTTTGCGATGTGGACAGAAATGACAAGGACACACCCAAACCAGTCGCTAGACACTTTAATCTTCCTTATCATTCTAAACAGCATATGGCAGTTTGCGGCCTTTCCTTACATCTAGGCAGTTTGGGAAAGCCGTAAAACACTAGAACAAAAATTTATATTCCAAATCGGCACCCTTAATCCCCACGAAATCAATGAGCGCTTTTCATTCAACTAATTTATTCCTGTTTTCTCATCACCATATTCCCACCAATGGCGTAGCTCCACTTTCTACATATAAATCCACACACAACCCACAATTCCTCTAATTGCTCTGACAAAGGGCTAACGCTCGAAATGTCAGCTTTTTTATCCTTTACGGTGGCTAATTTACGTTTTCAACCTAGTTGTTAACACTAAATTACCTGCATTTCCCTTTTTGCATTTCTCTTTCAAGTTTTGAGTGACAAACATATGGAGGCCATTACAAGCATGCACCTGTGACTCCAGGCAGGGCTGGCAGTTTCCTTTTCATTTTTCCACATCCTTTTGAGATGTCATATGGCTTTCCAGGGAGACATAAATTTGGATTGGGAAAACTAATAATGAACCAAATGGGCCTAATCTTCTTTTGAATGACTTTTGTTAAATTACTTCTGGCTTAACACGTAGACATTTGCATGTATTTGTATACTTAAACTTAAAGGAGGTCTTTCTGTATTCATTTATACTTGTGTATTTATCTACTTCTTAAATTTTTTTGCTTGACATGAGGTATTATAATATTGGTGATGTGTTATCTCATAGTTTGCTCTGGGCGTCAACCATCAACAAATGAAGATTTGTTGTTAAAACAAGCACAAGATGGAGAAAAGGTATTGAAAATATTAATTGTGTTTGATAGTAATGTCTGAGACCAATATGATGAGGAAAAGGTATGTGGAGGCCATATGCCTGCAAACCTAAGATGAAGCTGACTTAATTATATATTTAGCTTTGTAGCTATAAGTAGGCTATTGATTCTTCAGCTTTTTATCTGTAATGATATTAAGTGGTAACTTTACTGCAATTTACCTCAAAATTGAAATTTGTAGTAAGGTTTTAGTCAATGGTACAGAAATACCGGTAAGCCCAATAAGGTAGTTTGAGTAGATAAATGATATTGCTACAAGATGAAAAATTGACTTTGTTAAGTTGCCATTATACTGTCTGACATTGGACATTGTGTACCTTCACGTTTTCAAAGGCATCGCTGCTGTAGTTGACTTGAATCACTTATAGTGCAAATTCAGACCAGGCTGGTCCGAGGTTTACTACACTGATACTCAAATACAAGCCATTGATTGAAGAAGAATGTATGATGAAATTTAATTTTGACATGCAGAAATGTTACTTCATTTTTTCTTTACTTATTTAATAAATTAATCGACCTGGTATAGTTATGCTTTTCATGGGCTGTTCCTTTTCTATCCCTGAGTAAGGAAATAAGATTTCCCTTCATTAATTACTTCCTTTTTGAAGCAAAATGGCAAATTATTACAATATTTATTTGAAAGACAAATCAAGTTTTACCCTTATGATTTTAAATAATTTTCATTCTTTGTATTCCAGAATTCCCACTATTGTTGTGGTGTTTGCTTGGAAAATGTTCAGGTGAATGGATGCTGCCAAAGAGTAGCACACAAGGAATGTTTGCATGCATCTGGTTTGAGTCTTACAAATTGCAACTGGTGAGTATAAAAACACTGATTTGCTGGTTGATACAAAATTGCACATTTTGGCTGAAAATACAGAAACAAAGATATGAAACAATTGGGTGATTCAACTGTTCTCTAGCTGGGAATGATTGTTCCAGAGAACAGTGTTCATGTCCATGTTCATTGAACGTTTGGCTTGTGTACATAGAACTGAACATTTAATGTACCCAACTAAACTGTACCCTGCTATATCAACAATGACCAGATATTTATTAAACTTCAATTCCATTTTCATAAATTAATGTAATCATGTTCCTGTCCATTATGATTGAAGTCATAGACATGTCAATGAGCTACTTTAGATTGTGTTTTTTCTGACACTTTGAAGTTCATCAACAGGCATTTTTACTTAAAGTTTGAGTTATCAGGGAAAATTTGAGGCAAGAGGTTATAAATGAGGAGTTTGAGTAAATTGAGTTTGAAATCCCAGGGAAATTGGACTTTGTTTGAGTTAGCAGAGAGTTTGAGTCAATCAGAGTTATAGAGTGGTTCTCTTGAAAAGTACTGGAAAATGGATATGTATGAGGTTGATAATGATCAACATTGTGGTTTAATTCATTTTTCTAATAAACATTACATTTAACATAAAATCTTTTCTTGAGATATTTAGTCCAATACTTCTCTTTCTTTTTCTTGTTTTCTTTGTCATTCTGAGCATGTCAATATTGTACTCTTCTGTATTGACAAATTCTCTAAAAGATACCATATGATAGCAACAACTAGAAGTTTTTCTCTTTGGTAGTGCTGGGTGAAAATTCTAGGGTTGTGAAAAATCTCAGCATGGCCAGAGGAGGAATGGAGTAGAAAGTCTTACTTTTTTTAAGATTTTATATTTTCTGTAATAGATGTGTTTGTAGTTTGTCCTATGTTCATTGACTCTTAATGTATATTAACTCATGACTTTCACAATGTTATAGTTTTCATAGGATGAGAACTGTCAACGGAATTGATTATCCAGGTATGTGGACTATTGCAGGAAATGTCTTTTTGTTTCTTTTACAGAGCCAGAGAGATAGATTTTATTGGAACATTTACATATTACATATTTCGTAAAAACAACACTAGCCAGCAAAAGCTTTAGAGATTTTAATTATCTACTGAATTGCAGTTCTCTGAAGAGTTTAACTATGAATTTTGAAACTTTCAATCAAACTGTTCATGAAAAAGGAATATCAGTGCTCAAAAATGCAGCTTGGTCAAACCAACAAATGCAACTCAAGGTATTAGCTTCTTTACTCCAAATTGAAGTCCCTATTTGGTCTGCATTTTAAAACATGTTCAAAGATGACCAAACAGTTATGTTTTTAATGCATTTCTTATGTGAATTTCATTGAGTTGTCCCTTTTTGCAGCTGACTGACATTTTTCCAATAGATTTCCATCAAGTAAATTGCTCTGTTTTCAGGAATCTGTTTGTGTGACTGTTGCCAATTGAATCTATAAACTCTCTCCTTGCTGACCCTCAGACCCCTTGTAATTTCTCCTTACAGTATTGCCCTTGGATCACACATTTATGTCATGAATATAAAGGAAACTGTCACCAACCATAGAATCTCTTGATTGATAGACAAATTCTCCTTGTCAGCACCTTGGGAGATGTATAAAGAACAGTATGGAGAATATGCATACTGATGTTAGGGTGTTGAAGAGTTTGTGATATCATTTCTTGTTTTTGTTTAACACAGCTGCTCTAACATCATCTAAACAACCATCAACTAATGATGATGTTTCTGACACATGGGAAAATCACCCTCTACAGACTTTCCCACAACATTCCAAGGTTTGATTTTAAATCCTGTTTTTCATTGCAGATGGTGAAGTTAATTGTAAAAAGGGTATTGTTTAGTTGCAATCAATTTAGCAGATGTTTTTTTCAAAAGTGTTGAGTGACAAGAAACTATTATCATTGGCCAAATGTAACAACGAGGTAATTATGTAGTATCAACTGAGTTGAAAACTTAAATTGGCTACCGTAAAGAGTGTTAAAGCTGACATTTCAAACATTAGCCCTTGGTCCTTTGCTCTGCTTTAAAACTCTTTATGGTGACCAATTTAGGTTGTCAATTCTGTTGATAATACTAAATTACCCTGTTATACTTTCCCTCTGGTGCAGCACCATAGTTTCTTCAGTAACTTACCCCCTTTATTTAAATGTAACAACACCACAGTTTCTTTTATAAGGGCAAGGGGGGCCATTCAGCTTAATTTTTCACACTCTTTCTAAAATTTGAATTTTATACCTTTGCATTTAACAAACAGATTGCTGGTGTAGCAATAATGAATTCAATTAATCAATTTTTTGGTCTTCATTTTGATGATGTTTAAGTTATGATATTTGATATTTGTGGGTAATGTTAGGTCATCATATCATATTTAATCATAATTCTGTGCTTACTTAGCTTATCTTTCTTTCTTTCAGGTCTTGTCACTGTGTTGTGAAATTTGTGGAGAAGAAGAGGTCTTCATGAAATCACTGTGCTGCAACAGTGAATACCATCAGGATTGCCTCAATCAGTGTAGAGAAGAGGGTCACACAAACTGCCTTTATTGCCGGTGTCCCATGCAAGAGGGTGGTGGAAGAAATGGTGGTGGAGAAGATGACAGTAGAAGCAATGGTGGCGGAAGAGGAAGAGGAGGAGGACTTGATGGTGCGAGAGTGGATGATGATGCTGTTGGAGAAAATAATAATGGAGGAGGAACTGACAGTCAAGGAGGAGGTGATGGCAGAGAAAGTGGTGACAGAGGAGGTGATGAAGGTGACCCTGGTGGTGGAGGGGATGATGGTGGTGGTTGTGGTGGTGGTGGTTGTGGAGGAGGTTCACCATTACCCTCTCAACCACCACCACCACCACCACCACCACCACCATCACCTTTCCTTCAGCTGTTGTTGCCACCACTTAATCCACTGCTTTTTCCTCCTCAACCACCATCAGCCGATGATGGAGATGAAGAGGAAGATTTTGAAAGAAGAGTTGATTATCAAGGTGGAAATGAGAATTCAGGTAACTTTTTTTCAGTTTTTTTTAGCACCAAACCTACAAAAAAATTACAAGCACGTTACTAGTCGTGATGACTCTTTTCAGCTTGTAGTTTGAATTGCTACTGGTATATTGTTGATGGGTGTGGTACTTATGTTGAAGAATGAAGCTTCCTTACTCTTTATACTTAGAGTCAATTCCCAGCAATGACTGCCTTGTAATGGGGTAGCTTCCTGTATGGGAGTAGGTGAAACGCCCCTACTAGTTAGAGGTCACCAAAATCTGGAGAAGTTTCTACATTCTGGGCTAGTTGAGTGCTTTTGTGGACTTCGTCATACCCCTATCTGTCCCCATCGTTTAGCCTCAATTACCAGCCCCGTTCGTGAATTGAGCCTGCGTACCACTCTGGAATTGGGAGTTTAGTAGACCGGTTTGGAGATGATGGCGGTAATCGAGACCACATATAATTTAAACAATGATTAAAATATTAAACGTGTTTCAAAAAAGTTGAGTTAATGCACTCTGTTTAATCCTAGCCTTCCCTTTTTTTCTGTCAGATCATTACGAAGGAGACGAATATTAACAGATCTAGAAAGCCTGGTCCTGATGCACTGAGCCACCACGCTCCATGGTTGCTTCATTGAACATTTATTTTATTATAATTAATTGTTAAATGTAACGGGCGTGCTGTTTATGTCTACTATTCCGCGCACGCTCCGTCTGAATTCATATATTTCCATAATTATCGCAATGTTTGTTACGTAAACCGTTTAATTAGAGACGCGTAATCTGGTTGTTCGGTTGTTCGGTTCAGTTTCAACCAAGCTTACCAGTTATTATAATATTGCTGACCAGTTATTTACCACAAGTACGGAGGCAGTCAAGAAGTAAGTTTTCAGTTGATTTTCAGGTTATAACAATTAATTTTCTGTTCGTTTTGAACTCTTGTAAGGCCGAGTGCCAACGTGGTTTCTTTTGTATTTTAGATCGAATTGTGTTATTAAATGAAATATGGTTCTTCCTCCGTATAGGCTCTTTGGTCTTCTTTTCGAAGGAACAATGGTCATCGTTGGGTCTCTCCTCTCTTCCCCCCCCCCCCCGATCTTGCAAGTCCTTAATGACTCAAAAAGTCACTAGGCAGGGAAAAATACTTCAGTTAAATGACAACGATAATTAAAGTAGATTCTGAAATGTCATTAATGGAATTGAAATTAGTTTATTATGGTAATACCACATAAATATAACTACCCTGAACTGTTAGCTTCGTCAAAATTACCTTCCATCACATCATTGTGTGTTCTAAATGTTTCAAACTTTGTACTCAAGTATTGTAGTCTGATGGTGGGAAAAGTTTGTTGAAATCATGTAACTTACTCTCAAATTTGCGTGTCAAAATGCAACCAACTGGCCGCGATTTCTGATTTAAACCTTCCTCGTTACGTTTATCCAATTATCAATGCTCTGCACCGTCCACCCTCTATTTCCTATAATTTCAGCACTATGAATTTGGCCCTAAATAGAATAATATATTCTTTTTTTTAATACTTCTGTGATCGCTCTCGGTAGTGACAAGGTTAATATGAGAAGCAATATTCATTCTAAATGAATTAATACCGATTAGAGTAGCACTAGTATTGTGAAGGCATGTTTGAATCAATTAACGGAAACCGTCAACCCATTTGAGGCTTGAACAGAATTTAACCATGAACAAGTTTTGTTTGATTATAAAACAATAAGCAATTGACACACCTCAAATAGGAGCGAATTAATTCTTGTCCTGTCAAACAAGAAGCAATGTTTATTTTCCGCTTGAAGACGTTTTTCGTTCGCTCAGCCGCTACATTTTCCGTCATTCAGTGAATACGAACTTTAACTGTTGGGTTTCTCTCTACCGCTTTCGTTGAAAAAACTTCTTGTTCTTCTCTACGGGGTAACGACAAAGGAATTTAGCTAAATATAAAATTCACCACAGTATTCGCACGCATTTCTTTGGCGATCTTGTGGTCATGTCGGCTCAGAGAATGAAAACGCTTTGTTCTAACATGCGTTAAAGCTCAGAGACAACTTATATGCCGTCTATCACTAAATTACCGTCCCGTCAATTTTTTTTAGTTCAGTTTAAGTGAAATCTTAGATAAGCTGAAGTGTCAATAGCTTTTGTAATCATACCGGAGTTGCTACGAACTGAATTAAAAACTGAGGCTGAAAAACTTGGCTCTTTTTTATCGTTATGTCAAACTGAAAGCGCTGTTTGAAGGAGATCGAACCATCAATCAACGATTAAATGTGACACAGCTTTTAGAGATCAATCTAAGTTCACAAAGGGGAAATTTTAGGTTTGAGTACTGACTTGGAAATTCGTTTTCCGATTATGAGTGTGTCCCGAGCGGAGGAAAAACAACTTTCTCTTAATATTGCGTTGAGTCGGAACCTGTCACAACGGAGTTTGACAGGCCTTTCTTTTTCACCAAGGCAATATGAAAAGTCCATTGCTTTTTATTCTTGCGTCTATAGGAACAGTTTAATTGTCTTTTTTGGCTTCTTCTCTCTTCTAGTGGCGAGTGGAGCAGCTGATTTGATCGCCAAGAATCCGCTTCTGATAAAACACGATTATATTTAAAGAGGAAATGTGAACGATCAGCGCGGACTGAAGGATTCAACGCTCTGATTTTTAATTCTCCTCTTAAATAATCCCACCTATATCGAAATTAAGAAAATAGGATAATTTTTCCAAACAAGGTCATGAAATGAATGAACTTCCCACATAAAAACAACGACACAAAAGAAATGTTTGCTCCTGAGGGAGGAGCCGTGGGTGTAGTAGTACTGTTGTTGAGACCTGGGTCAGTTCGCAGGCCACTCTCATTTACATCGCAAATCTCGTGTAAATCGATGTACCGTGAAGACTGTGGGCGCTCCCTCCTTTTTTTTTTTCATTCATTGCCCTGGTTCTTCTTTAATGTGTGTTTCTTTTCAGTGCTGTGTAAATAAATTGAAATGATTTTGTCATGTCAGTTCCCAGTCAAATAATCATGACTACGAGTTCTCAGGAAGAGAAAAAACGACATAAAGTCCAAAGTTAAAGCAAGCCTATCGAGGAAGAAAACGAAACCTCAAGTCCTTCCATTTATGGCGTAGTGGCAGCTCATTCACTATCAAAAGATATCAAGCAAAAGTCACTACATTTGATGAAAGTCAAAAGACGACACGGGGACTGGGGACAGTTCGATTTGACGCATGCGTGGTCACCGGAAGACCCGTCGAGTAACGTGGGAAGTCGGCATGGTAGTGGACTGACACGAGAAACAACATTGGTTGATGATAATTTGACTATGGCTAGACCCTTTGTTATGGAACCCTGAGAACATTTCAGGTTTGTTAATACCACGCCCGTGTGTGAGGCCAGCAGTTGGCAAAGGGTGGATCGAATATTTCGGACGGGGCGGGGGATTTCAAGTCCAAAATGATGATAAATGCTCATATCTTAATCCCAGGGTGACAATTGCAAGAGCAGCTTGAAAAGCACGTCTCATTCACAGTAAATTCCATAAACAATTCCTACTGCGTACAGATAAAAGCTTCGATATTCAAACTGCGCATAACGATCTACCGCTGCGTCCCATGCGTACCGGCTACCAACCCTTACGTCATCTTACATCATAATGACATAGGAGGATAATTTCTATTTCTCCACTCTCTCTCCTCCTCTTCCTCGTTACCGTCGTCCATTTCCATGAGACAATTTTTTTTTCTCTTAATGCAAAAATCATAGGTGGCAGCTCATGACCGCTATAATTTTCTTCAAGGAAATGATGAGCATTCGCTCTCCAAAATACTACACCCACTGCTCCTTATTCAGGGAACAATCTCGCGCCCAGAGTTTCTCTCCTTTGCCTTCCAAGGCGGAGGCTGGATTCGAGAGAAGACGGTCATGTGAAGAACCAAGGGAGACTTTTGTCTGAGTGGTTGCTTAACCCTTTACACCTTAACATCAGTAGGCATATTCTCCACACTTTTTTCTATACATTTTCTATGGTATTGACTATGAGAATTTGTTTAACAATCAAGAGCTTCTTTAGTTAGTGATAATTTCCTATATTTCTGTGGTCTTAATGTGAGATTCAGGGATGAAATTAGATGCTAGTCGCTCTATGGGATTAAAAGGTTAATCTCGTTTATGTTCAGTTTCCTTACCGCGCGCGGCCGGCAAATAATGATAAACAAAGATGGCTGCCGAAAGGGAGGCTTTTAATGGTCTTCTTCTTCTTCAATCGTTCGTTCGAGAATGGATATAATTTTTGGGGTTTTTTAAAATCATTAATGGCAGGAAAAGGTTCTGCAAGGGGCGTTCAAATTGGCGGGATTGTTTTTTTAGGCTTTGAGGAAGAGCAAAGGGGCACCAAACACGACTTTTGTCCCTATACCGAGTTCTCTGTTTAGCTTACCTTTCGCAAAGTTATGTTTCGTATTAAATGTACACACTGCGAAAAACTTGTTCAAAAACAAAATACATTGGCTGGGAGAGCTCATACGTGTGTACCAAATGTTATGATGAATTGCTAAGGGAACACGGCTAAGGTAAGCTGTAGTTTCAGCATGCAAAACTTGCTCATTTTGTGCGTTCTTATCTTTTTGTTTGCTTTTTTCCACTTAAGGAGCTCTACTTTGATAAAAGTTCACTTCCCTGTGTTGGTTTTGGATCATGTCTCGAATTTATGTAAAAGGGATTATGATACCTGTGGGTGTGGCGCTTTTTTTTTTTTAATTCGACAGGCGCGAAGTTCTCCGTTTTTTCACTTGGAACGACTGTTATTTAAGTTAGTTAGAAGAAAAGAAGAAAGAAGAAAAGACAAAAATACGAGTGGTCAGCGGGGAAACAAATTTAATATTTCATATAGAGATATATCAGTTGTAGTTGCAGAAAACAATAGTGTTGCAAAGCCGAAATGTTGACAGTGTACTTCGCTGAATAAAATGTTAAGCAATTTTTCAAAAGTTTGATGGCACATATATCTTTTACTGCTGTATTAAACATTGGAGGCATCGGAAAAGGCACCGGTGGCATTCGGAAAGGCGCTAAGAATAATTATATTTACGTTTTGTAACTTGCAAAAAACAATCGTGTTGTGAAGCCAAAATGTTACAAGGTTATACTTCGCTACTTAAAAAGTTAAGCAATTTTCCAAACGCTTTGACTGGAACATTATTTTTACTGCTATATTAACCAACGGAGGCATCGAGAAAGGCATCGGTGACACCGGGAAAAGCATTGAGAAGAATGATATTTACGATATGTAACTTGTTGTATGACGAAAAAAAATATCTTGACTTGTCTAAGACGTTAATCACAGTTGGTTTGCTTTTCACTTGAATTTTGTAATCGCGACTTTCGATTCCGGAAAAATGAAAAGTTTGGCAACTCTAAAAAAAAAATTTCGTCCTAAATTTTTTAAATTTTTTTAGTTATTAGTAAGTTTGTATCCACAGCCTTTAGGTAAGAAATTTAAAATTTCCATCAGCTGTAGTTCTTCTAGTGTTTATTATATATATATTCAATCGCTCATTTCATGTGAAAAAGGCATGCAGGAAAACACTGAGCTTCGAGAAACAGCCAAGTTAAGGCTAATGTGTTTACCATGGTTAAATATTTATAATCAGGGCCACTCGTCTAGGAGACCTTTTTTCCAAAGATCCAGACGTTAAAATAATTATGTTTTCCGTTCGAAGTGGTTTTTTTTTCTATTGAATTTAACAAATGAACTCGGGATGAAAACCGAACGGCAATGAAATCAGTTGTGTTGGTGTCTCTGTCCCCCCACGTCTCTGCGAAAGGTATATCCAGACAACCTGCATGGAAAAACTGACCACAGCTATCGCACCAAATTTTTTAAAAAAATCTTTAAAACTAAACTAGTGAGTAGCACTTTGCGAACAGTAGTTGTAAAATTTCTTTATTCTCCGACGCTTTTCGTCTAACTGTCGTAGACTTCTTCAGGGAGATTTACAAGTTAACACTAAACACCTGTAAAGGCTTGGCCGGACCTACGAACAGGAACAGATGAAATTGTGAAAAATTTGAATATTTTTTGGGGCAAGGTGGGAAAATTCATTCAGGGGACCACGGTTTTGGTTTTTTTTTTTTTCGTCACGCACGTCACGCAGCAAGTTACAAAACGTAAATATAATTCTTCTTGGTGTCTTTCCGGATGCCACCGATGCCTTTTCCGATGCCTCCATTGTTTATTACAGCAGTAAAAGATATATGCGCCATCGACACTTTTGAAAAATTGCTTAACATTTTATTTAGAGAAGTATACTGTTGATATTTCGGCTTTACAACACTATTGTTTTCCGCAACCATAACTGATATTTCGTAGAAAAGGTTGTGGTTATTCATCGTGGTGAATAACAATAAAAACTAGGTTTTTCGTTTATATCACGATGTAGTAAAATGTGATGTAGATCGCGACGTTTCGACTGCATACTGCTAGTCTTCTTCAGGTTATGAGGTCGACTGGTCATGCGTGATCTCACAAAGCATGATGCTCTGCTGTGATTAGTTGTTTTTCAACAGCTCTGATTAGTGCATTTCGATCCTTGCTGTTCACTCAGTGATTTGCTCCCTCGGCGGTCCGCTCTCGCACGGCTCTCCTGTTATGTTGTGTTTTTTGATCGTGGGCATCCACGCTTCTGGAATTTCTATTCCACCATCCCTGTTAATGTTGTTAGGGTGAAGTCTTATATGAATTGCCTCTTTGATCCTGCGCGTGTAGTAATAAGGCAAAGGCTGTAGCCCTCTAGGTAGAGGAGATTTGTTATTGCTGCTGTTGTTGATGTGGTACTTGTTGTTGTATTATATTTTTCAGTTTTAAGTTGTTCCCATTTTATTTACCAAGATGTATTTTAGTTTGCCATTTGTACATTGTATCTTATGGGAAACTATACAATGGAGCCTGTAGAACCACTTGATTATAACCCTTCTTTCTATCAACCCATGAGGGAAACTGTAACTAACAGATGTCGTAATATTTTGAAACCCATCTGGCTCAGGACAACTTATGCTCGTGATACATTGAAAACCATTTCAGTACGCGACTCATGGTAATTTATTAGGTGGCAAGACAGCATTGAAAGAATCAGACCAAAATATTAGACAATTTAAAACTCCCAAAAGTGACTGATTCATGTAACTTCTCCCTATAATATCCAAACACTATCCAGCAAACAGATAATAATACTGAAACTTATCAGGCAGTGGTTATCTTGATCTTACATCATATTCTCATAACTTATTTACAAGTAAATGTGTAGCAACTAGAAGGGAGAATTAACAATCAGATCTTGGGTATTTAAGAGTTAAAGGAAGAGAACAGAAATGCATCCTCTCAGCTACTGATCTCAACAATGCTAGTCCGTTACACACATTTAAGTTTCTGTCAGTGATAACTTTCAGTGAATTGATATTCCCATTCTTAGTCAGAGGCCTTATGACACAAGGGTTTGCTATACTAGTTCTTATTGCATTGTGTAAACCAATGTTATGATAATGTAATTTTGAGATGTAAAGAAGACTCTTAAAAGATTGAGAAATATATCCAAACCAAGATATTTATTTTATACTGTTACAGTTACCATAAGATTTGTTTGAAAGAGAATTTTTTGCGAGACTTCTATCAAACTTTTTTACTATGAGGACAATTTTGTGAATAATAAAATTTAGTGTCATGCTACATATTTTATGTTGAGAACTCTTTTAGTTGGTGAGACTCACTTTTTCTTTTTTTCAATTTGAAACATCAAATTGATTGATGTATAAAGCACACAAAATATTTTTTGGGAGTTCCTTGTGGCATCCATGGTGGATTACTATGCTATCATAAAAAACAAAAACAGCAACTACTGAAAACTGCTTTTGTCACAATTGCTACCAAATTTGTGTCAGTTTTCTCGGTCTGCCATAATAAGTGAAAACTCAGAAGATACAGCGTCTTATTATTTTATGAAAAGCAATTACTTTCCAAGAGTTTCTCTGCCAGGAGTGTTTTAGGCAAGCCATGTGGTAAACAGTTGAGCAATATTGAACTTATTGACTTACTACCGGAATAAAAAAAACTCTATTGAACTTAAAACAATTCAGGTACCTAATAGAAAATTTGTACTCATTTTGCAACGATAGTTACCCTCATCCATAATTCGCAGAGGATAAGATAAATATTTAGCAAAAATACATGCCTCCATGCATAAACTTGAAGAAGTGAAAGCTCGTAGGCGAACCATTGGGGCCATAAAATGTATTTGAACAACCAAAAGCGGCACACTGCTTTCCTTTCTTTTGGGAAAAAATTATCTTAAGCGAGATTTCGGCTAGGACATCCATTTTCCTTAAAAATCGAACAATTTTACTGCCCACGTACGGATTTACCAAAAGCGCTCACAGAGATTTAATCCAGTGAGATAACGCACTAATGCTGTACTAAAAAATCAACCGATTACCTTCAACTAAATAAGATTTCCGTTAAGGTTTCCGTTCTAATCTTTAGAAATGCAGATAAATGCCAGCATGTTCCTCCAGCTACTAAATTTATTCGCCCGTGAAATGCCTTTATACTCTCGCGCTCAGATTGATGATTGTAAAACACGATTCAGTAGAGGAAAAACTCTGAATCTTTGCTTAGATTTCTTCATTTCTGGTAGTGGACTCCTTGGTGAGTCATTAGGTGTTCAAAGACTGATCTGTTAATTTTGCTCAAAGAAAGTACCCTTCAACTGCAGGGTACGTCATCCGCCATCACTAAAGCTAAAGCGAAAAAGAGACCTCTGATATTAACATTTATTCAAATTTTCAACCTTGCAAATTTATTCGGAAATTTCGATATTGAAACAACACGATTAACATTTAAGCAATGGTGAAATATTTGTATTTTTTTCTTTTTTTCTTTTTTTTGTAATCTGCACCAACGACGCCGCAAGGCGGACCGGGAGTGTTTTTTTGTTGGTTTCATTTCCTGTAACACCACAGCATGTCGTTCACGTGTGTAGTAGCACCCAGGTCTAATCCTTCTTATAGCGTCCATGAAAACAAACTTTTTCACCAGGCTCATAATACCTACCACAGTTAACCACAACGGAAGACACGACTGCAACGCTACAAATGGACTCCTCTCCCTCCCCCTTAGGTAGTTCTGTCAACGATTTTGAGTGTTTTGGCCGAAAAACAAAAATTGAAAATTGATTGCAATTTTCAATTTTCTTTTTTAGACTTCCGCCGAAAACTAAGCCATGTCACAGACTGCTACATTGTCGGAAAAGCAACATTGCCGCCCAGTTTCATTTTTCTTTTTATTGTTGACAAGATTAAAGTTAAAATATAAGTTATGTTTCTATATTCTATCAAAAGGAAAAAAAGCCAAAAATTTTTTGATTTGGCACTTTCGTATTTTTTATGATAAAAAGTAACGGAAATCAAAAATTGAAATCAATTTTCAATTTTTGATTTTAAAAGAAAATTGAATGGACGAATGACGCATGGACCCACACGGCCCTTTTCGGCTTCCGTAGGAACATTCCAGAAGCTTACATAAGAACTATTCCAGTAGTATTACGTTTAAGAACAATTTTAGAAGCATTACTTATAAGAACTATTTTAGACGTATTACGTAGTAAGTGCGTGGGTCAGCGTGACTATAAGTAGTCTGGGACTTCTAGAAGCTCCCTGCCCTACGAGTAGTTCCCGCAGTGGCAAAGTACGTCAAAATTTCAGAGGTAAAAAAAAATCACAACTTCTCAGTTTTAGCCAAGCTTGACTTTTCGTGGTCTTTTTATCTCCACAATAACCATTGTGGATTAACGTGATCTTAGTACTTCAACACTAGCCTCCCAAACTCTGTCCACTTACCAGGTTTTGAGTTGCCAACTACTTTCTTCATAACTTAACCAATTCTTCTTCCTCCACGAAGGTTCGATTGTTTATTATAATAATACAATTTGTACATTAAGTTTGCTTCGAACAGTTCTCTTTGTGACACACAGACGTCCCAGGAGACCTAGAAAATGCGAAATTTTTGGTTTTAGAGATCTGAGAAGTGTCAAGCCTTGTTAGATTGGTGAGAAGCAATGTTAAGTTACATTTGAACGTAGTCTATATGTACAAAATATGCAATGTTGTAAAGAGGTTTAATAGCTGGTTGTTTATTTTTATAAGCTCTCCAGTGCAGCGTACCCAATTGGGTCGAGTGAAACACTCGCTGATCAAGCGTCAAACACGTAAGTTGCTTGGACAGCATGATTCTTTTGGTGGATATCTGCATCATGCTATTAACAACTACTAATTCTCCAAATATGATAAACACTTTAAAAAAAGTTTTAAATAACAATAAATTCAGGAGAACTCCAATTGCTATAAATTTCACAAAATAACATCTTCTGTTACTTATTAAATTATAGTTTACTGGTTCAGATTAGTCCATTATTTATAATTTTTTACTGATCAAAATTTAATTGTAAGTTCTAGTTATTTGGGATTTCTCTGTATTGTGTAGTAAAGTAGATGTACAAAGTTTTAAACTTTTGTACTCCCTAATAACAAAAGATTGTGTAACCTTCAAAGGTTACTAGTGTAGCGGAGAAGGCAATCCGAACGCACAATATAAATCACGGTTTAATCAAATGAAGTACGTAATCAAAATTACAAACGAAAATAAGGAGATCGGTGTGAAATCTCAGATGAAGAGGGCGAAGTAAGATTGAAGATAGCGTAGTTATGATTGATGGTAACGTTGTAGCTGAATTTGTGTTGTTCGAACTAAAAGAAAATGCAGCAGAAATTAAACTAAGAAAATATCCTTGAGAAATGTAACACTAGCCCGATTAACAATGAAGCGATTATAAAGTGAACTGAAAGCGAGAAATAAATCGATATACGTATAAAAAAAAAAAGGAAATATCTCAAATGTGAAATAAAGAAAAACTTACTTTGGTCTAGCTCCTAATGATTGTAGATAAATCGCCGATAGCGGATTGTACGTGAATAGCAGACAAAATTGATAGTGTCGACAGCAACTTATAGCGATGAAATATGAAATATGATATCTGGTACATGTGCTTAAAAAAAAATCAGAAACTGATTGAAATAAAAAAACTTATTAAGTAATAATCATTAACCAACGAAGAAATAATAGACCGGAACAAACATAACAGAAAAGTACACAAGTTACGCGTTTCGAAACTAACAGATTGTTGCATTATAACTGTTGCATGGTCAGTTAAGTCATTCTCTACAAACCCCAGTGAATTTAAAATGAACCTGTCTATCAACATTTCTGCAGGTTGGAAATTTTTGTGAAACCTTTATCTTTAAAATAATATGCAGCCAATGAAAAGAGTCATATATATCATTCAGAATGTTCTAGTCAAAATATAATTTATTATTCATATCTTTATTTATATGCTGAAAGCAAAACATTTTTTTTCGGTTTACTTCAAAAATAATGCATACTGTCACCCTTGCTTATTTTAGCACTTCTTGCAGTATTGAAATTTCTTCTATCCATCTGGGTGGAAAAAAATAGAATAAAATTAAATATTTCATGAGTTAAATGTGTCAGTGAATTGTTGTTTAATCACATTTTTGTTCAAGATAAATCTATTATAATATGTCATGTAAATTAAAAGGTTTGTTGATTTTGCTTGACAAGATAATCTTTTTTGTTTACATCAAACTCTGGTGCTTATGAATAATGTATTTGTCAAACCTAAAGCAATTTTTAAGCTAGTATTATACTTCAATCAGATAGTGATGCATTAAACAAAATAGATCACAGATTTTTTGTTTGTTTTCAGCCTTGGTAATATTTTAGATCACCTTACTGCCAGTGTTATTGGTGATGTAAACAGTGAAGTGGACACTGAAATAAGGCAAGGACCACAAGTTAATGGAAATCAACCTCCAGGTATACGAAAGCTTTATGATGCAGTGAGACTCAGAGCCAAATAGTAAACAGGAGGGATACTGGGTTAAAAAGGGTGGATTCAAGCATATGTTAAGATCTAACGAACTAACTTAATCCTCTTTGTGCATCCCTCTACATAAGGCCACGGTTAGGGAAGGCTATTGAAATCTGTCAGTTGCCAGGTGGTCAAACTGCCCTCATGCCCAGCCTCTATCCCTCATTTCCCTTTCTGCAGTTCTCCTCTAAGTTTTGAGTGACAAATGTATGGGAGTCCATTACAAGCATGCACCTGTGACTCTGAGACTGGCAGTTTCCTTTTCACTTTTCCTATGTTTTTATGACACATATGCCATACCTTAAGTGTGAGATGTCAAATGGCTTTTCAGGGAGACATATATTTGGATAGGGAAAACTAACGATGAACCAAATGAGCCTAATCTTCTTTGGAATAACTTTTGTTCAATTACTTCTGGCATAACATGTAAACAATTGCATCTAATTAATAATATAGAAAAATTTTCGACTCTATTTGAATTTAAAGGAAGTCTTCCTATTTTAATATTTATTTATATCTATTTATTTATTTATCTACTTTTTAAATGTTTTGGTTAACTTAAGGTATTTCAACATTTGTGATGTTGTTATCTCATAGTTCACTCTTGGTATCAATCATCAACTGATGAAGATTTGTTGCCAAAACAAGCACAAGATGTGGAAAAGGTACTTTAAGTATTGCAAGTGTTAGATAGTAATGTCTGAGACCTATATGATGAGGAAAAGTTATGTAAATGTGGAGGCCATATGCATGCAAACCTAAGATGAAGCCAACTCATGCTTGTAGCTTTTTAGATAGATGTAGGCTAATGATTCTTAAGCTATTTATTAATAATGATATTAAGTGGTAAATGATCAAATTTACTTTTGATAGAAATGTTACTTAATTTTTCTTTACTTATTCAATAACTTAATTGGCCTGAAATAGTTGTGTTTTTCAAGGGCTATTGTTTTTTTATTCCTGAGTAGGGAATTAAGACTTCCCTTCATTAAGTACTTAACTTTTTTAAGCAAAATGGGAAATTATTGCAATATTTATTTGAAAGACAAATCAAGTTTTACCCTTAAGATTTTATGAACTTTTCATTCTTTCATCCCATATAATTCAATAATTCTTCTGATATCAGCCCAACGAAAACCGGGGTCATTGTGCACAGTTTGCAGCTCTTGCTGTAAGATCAGTAGCCTTGGTCTGCCAACTAAACCATTCCTTGCCACAGTTGAAAGACGATCGTTTAGGGACGATGGTGCAGTAAACATAGAACGTTGCGAGTCCTCGAAAATTCTGTCAAAGTCCCTTGAAAGTTCGCTCATAAGAAAAACAAGTTCGTTTAGATCAGAGATCACCTCAACTTCGTTTGGGAAGGCTTCTTCTATTCCTAGAGTCAAAGTGACAAGAGTTCTTTCGTATTCTCGTAAACGACGACTTAAAAAAATTCACTGAGTCATAGGACGCAGTGTTCCTTTGCCCTTCTCCTACCCAAAGACGTAAAAAATTCTTCGAAGTTGGGCAGCCAAATCCGTACACCTTGCGTAGTGCTTCTCAAACTCTGCCTTTATTTCTGCCATTTTGAAAGGGTTAGTTTCCGGAGCTTCTTGTTTAATCTGACTTCCGGTCATTTCTATTTCCGCTTCCTCATCTTTTAGTTTCATTGAACATCTTTTAGTTATATTAGGTCACGTGTGAATGGGCTAGGAAAGCGATGTATGCTGCACAACATCGATGTATGACATCCAAAATCGATGTATTCCGGATGAAATTGATTTATTTTATTTTAAGACTTGTATTATAACGCATAACAATAACGTAATTAAACAAAACATTTATGTATCCATGTTTGATATTTTGTCCGTAAAAGAACCTCATACTGTTCCGCTTTGAGACATGCAGTTAACAATACTCATGAGCAAGAAGTTAAGATATAACTTATTAACTTTTATTATTTTTATCATCCAATCACAGGTCGGAGCCATTCCTGTATTTAGTCACTGGTACGTTGGGTCATCATGTTTGTTTGTTATGATGTACTTTCAAAACTAAAAGGTTTTTTCGTTTAACAAAGGAAAAGTAAAAG
>CALNXJ010000179.1:0-75000 GCA_942486045.1 Pocillopora meandrina | reverse complement strand
TATGATTTTAATTTAGCTAGTTCCTCTGATCAGAACAGGAAATGTTACTATTTCGTATGGTGTTATTCCATTTAAGGGAGAATTTTAAGCAGGTAATTTTAACAAAGAACTTTTTCTGCCATATTGCAAAAGCCCTGATGAGTCCCCAGGGTCAACTTGATTTTTTTTTCAAATTTGTAGGGGCTAATGTTACTTAGCCTATACAAGTAATAATGACAATCTTGATATTGAGATTACATCAAATAGTGGTTTTAAGTGAGGCCTCAACATAAATGTTATATGAATGTTTGCAGTACATAACAGGCAAGGTAGATGGAATAATGGGAATGTAGAAGAACCAGGTTGAACTAGTCTCAGTCAACTTATTACCACTAAAGAAGGACTTTTCCTTTGACTCTGCTGCTGAATCACATCCAATTTGTCAAACTATCAACCACATTTACTGACAACAGTCTTTTCCGGAATGAAACCTTCTTAGTAATGCCAAATTAATAATTGACAATATTTTATGTATTCTGTTATTGTCCCATTTTAGCAGAGGAAAAGTTGGTTTTATAATTTTAATGTTGGGATTATCTTTGTGTACAGGAATTAAGTATTGGTAGCCTTTTTTCCTTTCTTTGGAACACCTTTCAAAATGCAATGTACATTTACATTTTTGAACCTATCAACTCCTATTTTTTTCCCCAAAGACTGCATTCTGGAAGAAATAAACACAACATAGTAAATTTATCTGCTTGATCCTTTTGTATTTTAAGCCCAATGGTAACCCAACTATCTGTTGGTTTGTGGATGTGCCAGAAGATCTTTCACTCTCTAAGTTTGAGTTTACAAGACTTTGTGATAGGAGTCATTATCAAAAGGGTAATAGCTCAAGTTGGTGCAACTACAGATTTTTACTTTTGAGGGTTGAATGTGTTTTTTTTCCCAGACTCCATCAAGGGAAGGAGGAGGAGAGAGAGGATATGATGGTGGTAGAGTAGATGACAACACGTTTGGAGTCATGGAAGGGGATGAAGGTGACCCTGGTGGTGGTGGTGGTGGTGGTGGTGGTGATGATGGTAGTAGTGAAGGAGGTTTACGACTTCTACCTCCCCCTTACTTCCAGCTGTTTTTGTGCTGTATGTATCCACTACTTTTGCCTCCTCGACCACCATCACCTGATGACGGATATGAAGAGGGGGATTTTGAAGAGGAAGACTTTGCTGATGATCAAGGTGGAAACAAGAATTCAGTAACTTTTTCAGTTTTTTTTAGCACTAAATTTACTTAAGATTACAGGCACGTTGCTAGCTGTAATGACTCTTTCTAGCTGCTAGTTTGAATCGGTACTGGTGTACTGTTCGAGTGAACAATACTACACATCTTAAAGGCGATACAAATTCTGGCTGGAAATTTAACTTAATTCGCTGACTATAATGGGGCCTTGCTACTTTTTGTAAACCCCAGATGTGCAAATGGTCTTTGAAATTTGATCCATAAGTATACTCGGATTTTTTTTTTTTGCAAAAAAACTTTGGTGATGATCAAGGTGGAAACGAGAATTCAGTAACTTTTTTCAGTTTTTTTAGTACAAAAAATTAAAGGCACTTTGCTAGTTGCAATGACTCTTTTCAGCTGTTAGTTTGAATCGGTACTGGTGTATTGTTGATAGGTGTAGTACCTATGTTGAAGAATGAAGCTTCCTTACTTTTCATACCTAGAGTCAATTCCCAGCAATGACTGCCTTGTAGTATAGTAGCATCCTGTATAGGAGTGGGTTAGAAACGCCCCTGCTTGGGGAAGTTTCTACGTTCTGGGCTAATTGTGTGCTTTTGTGGACTTCGTCAAACCCCTATTTGTCCCTATCGTTTAGCCTCAATTACCAACCCTGTTCATGAAGTGAGTCCGCGGAACACCATGGAATCGGGAGTTCTGTAGACCGGTTTGGAGATGACGGTGGTAATCGAGAACACGTGCACTTTGAACTATAATTAAAATGTTAAACGTGTTTCGAAAAAGGTTGAATTAATGTACCCTCTGTTTAATCCTAACCTTCCCTTTGTTCCTGTCAGATTATGAAGAAGACGATCATTTGCAGAGAAACAGAGGGTGATGCATTGATCCACCACGCTTCATGGTCATTGTTAGATTTCACCTCTATGTTAGCCAGTTTTTATTTAAGTAGTTTCCGTTTAACTTGTAAGATACTTTTTTCCGATCCTTTGTGTCCTTATTCAAATATTGTGATTTGTGTAACAATAGCACCTCACACCATTTAGTTCATAAGAAAGTACCCTGTACAGCTTTTACGATTACTAATTGAGCTTTCACTCTGGCATGATGTATGTTAGAGTGCTCTACAAATAAAGTCTGCTCTGGAACCAAAACGCTGTCTCATTCTTGACGTCCGTATAAGCTCGCTCGAAGTAGATCTCCGTGTATCAGGAAATCGTGACGAGTTCCCGTCCTCGCAAGCCGAGTGGTCTCCACCGAGTTAATCCATCCCTCCCCCCGTTTTGTACGTTTCCCGCGAAGTCCTGTTTAGTGCGCGAAAACCTTATCGTCACACTTGTCACGTCTGCATTGATTTAATGAAATAATAATGTACCATTTGCTTGTAAATGTGAGAACATCACAGGAACGTTTACAGGCTTCTCAAAACATAACGACGTTCAGCCCCAGCTCCAAACTTAGACTAGTGTGTGAGCAGGCCCTCGTTACGAGCCCTTCATTACGAGCGTTTCTTCGTCCACGAATAAGTAGTTTTAGGCCTTGAGTAACACTAAGTCAAGAGAGGTTTGCAGGGGGTCCTGCGCGTGGGAATTTCTCATGGCGTGAAAAGGAAAAAAGAAAGTTAGCAGAAGGTAGCCGTCAAGAAGAGTTTGAATAATTTTTTCTCGACCAGGTGTCCAAAACAAATCGTCAACTCTCTAGCGTTTAAATTGCCCTTCCAGAAAGGGAAGTATAATTCAGACGGATCTCTGGATTGTCATGGTTCACCATTATTCGCATGGGAGCAGTTGCGAGACAAAGAAGAGGCTATTTTTTGGTTTTTGTGGCGAGAAACAATTCTGAGAAGGTCGTTATCTAAAAGCTCTTAGATGAGGACGAGAAGGAAAAGCGTCTTTTTCTCAAAAAGCGAAAATACTCTCTGGGATTAAAAGTGAACATATTGTTGAGTTTAAAGCTGTGTGCATGGAACCGCCCTGTGTTTTAGGATTTGGGGTCATTTCCGCCGTTCCGTTGTTCCGGCTTTTAGGGTCGCCCGTCCCCACCTTCGATAGAATTGTCTTAGCCAGCCGTATTGTGATTATCAGTTCGAAGTTCAATCCCCTTTTTTGCCCAAAAATGACGTAAAAGTTTTTCAATTGTATTTGTAGTTTAGAACTTGTAAGAGTTCAGTGTTGGGTCTTACGTAGCCGATGTAGCACAATTATAAATCAGTAATAAAGTCTTGAGCCCTACTTAAAAACCTGTCCTAAAACAGTTTCAGGTGTGAATTAATTCCACTTTGGATAATTTCGATGGATTTTGTGATACGATTGTTGAAAGGTGAGCCACTACTATACAAACAATATTCCTTTCAGAACCACTCTCCCTTGGACGTACTATTTCCAAAACGAGAGCGAGTGTTTCATCGGGGTATCCAAACACCGAGAAACAAATAAAAGTACGATGTGTTTGGATACCCCGATGAAACACGAAGCACGAATTTTGGAAATAACTTCTCATGATCACTTTTAAAGAAACAATAAACAAAGACTTCCAAAGACTTTATGGTGCGATTTTTTCAGTCAGGATGTATACTGCAACCAAGTCGCTCGGGAGATTTCGGCAGCCGAAAAGTGTGGAAGATGAGAAGAAAAGTGTTGATAATGCAATACCGAAATCAACAGCCTATAAAACCAAATGGTCGTGTAAGGTTTTCGAAGAATGGAAACAGAATCGATTAGTGAAGTCCTGTACTTTGGAACCCGGCGGCCTTTTTACCACGAAATACTTTGAGGAAGGAGTACAAACTTTGGACACGGCCATTACAGATATGTCTGCATGCAGTGTGAACTACTGGCTGTCGAAGTTCGTTCAAGAAGTAAGCAACTCTCGAATATGTCAAGTTTAGTGATTCTGAGGTAAATGTTTTTGTAAATGGGCTTAAATAAGAAAATGAAGAATTGTAAAAGTAAGGTTACTTGTGAGTAATAAATATTCATTGATTTTGTGCAAGTTGTCATTGTGCCTATTTTAGTGGTATAGACCACTCTCACTGAAAAAATTTTGCAAGGTAGTCATCCACCACTTCTTCCCGCATATATGATGTTACAATGCTGGAAAAATCTCTTAGAGCTTGGCAGAAACTCGTGCAAATACTGCTTTCCTCTGATCATGCTTTTTTTATTTGTTGTTCTTTCTTACAGCTCAGTATGTAGACGACCTCCCTGCTGGAGCTTTGTGCTAGTCCGTAGGGTTTCAAGACTTTGCAGTCAAACCACTCAGCTATGCCTCGATCTATAGGGTTAGAGACAATGAACAATTGTGGCCGATTTGTCAAACAAAAGTGCTTATATCATCAATTATTTTACTGCCTGGACTTTAAACTTTGTGCTTGAAGAATTTTGACCTAGTTACTCTTTGGATTGGATTGCTTAGATAGCTGTGCTTGCTCTCCTGTAACAGATTTCGAAACCTCTAGGAGCTAGTAAATGCGTAATTAAATTAGCAATTAAATCTCAGGATCGATCTATCAACCAATCAATGGATTTTATTTTAAGAGAGGAGCACGTGACAGTAGAGGAACTAATGACCCCGTGGCCTTCTGTAAGATAAAGCTTAAGATATAAAAATAAAGTAAGCGATGATCTATACTACAAATGTTGCATACTGCAAAAAGAAATTAAAAACTTAGTATAGGTCATACATCTCTATAGATATATTTACATACAGTACTATTTAGTGTTATTCTAGAGAGTAAATCAGTGAATTGAACAGAGAGACTAAGATGGCGGCCTAAGTTGTTATTTTCTTTCTGTCAGAGAGTTTATCAATTGCTTTTTGAAACTTTTTGTGTCCTTAGAGATTTTGAGCTCTTTATTTTGGTTATTCCAGTCTTTAATTAATCTAGAACCGAGAGAGTGATCGACCCCCTACAGTAGAATTGTTATATATGGGGCAGCGTAGGTTTTATTGCCGAAGTGTGTATTTCTAGAGTAGATATCAGAATTCAGCTGAAGTATAGATTTCAGGTGTTTTTCTGAGTGTTCTTTCGATAATCATTGTGCATCTGTTGACGTATGCGTCTTGATAGAAGGGATCTTAATAAGAAGTCTATTTCATGTATTATTTAACTCCCCCCCCCCCTTGAATCAATCGAGGGAACTAAAGGTGCCCGCCAGAACTTGTCATGCTTATCTATGTTATCCAAAAGTCGTACTCAAAAATCTATCCTTAAACAGTGTAAATTAATCCCACTTAAATTTCGATGGAATTTGTGTTAAAGTTTTCGAAACGTGAGTCACTACTACAGACAACAGTCGTCAGGGCTTCTCTCACTTGGACGATCAGAATATGAAAGGAATCTTGCCTTCTTAGGTTTAAATCGCAAGATTAAATACTACAAAAAACTGAAGGCGAATAGATTTGTCTCAGCTTTCACTGTTGAATTAGACAGCGTGATGATAGGGGACACTAACACTTGCACATCCTTTATGATCAAAGTGAAACCTTTTGTCTCTCAATACTTCCTACCTGTGCTGAAGTGAGCTCTTCAGGAATCTATCAATGTCGTTCCTCGATGTAAGAGGAGAACTTTTTGGGAGTAAGGTGAACAAACAGACCAAGTTGTTATGTGGCAATATTATACATACTTCTTCACACAAATATCATCGTTAGACCGAAACACACGAAAATATTTTACATAAAAGATACTCTGATTACAAGTTTGTTTAGTTTTGCATAAAAAAACCTTCTGAAATGACCCTCAACGACGCAAGAAAAATTAACCAATCGGCGGGAAGAGCATTCAGTCATGTGGATTCGCCCCCCCTCAAAAAAACAGAAACGGAAGGCGTAGTTCAAAAGTGCTCTCTACTCACTTGACAGAATAAAGTTTGAATTAAAACAGAGATTCAAAAATTGACATCACCATGTGGAAGAGAACTGAAGACAAAAGGTGCGTGTATTAATGTTCCAAAACCGTTTTACTTTGTAAAAAGCAACAATCATGAGCGCGTGTTACAATGTTACAGGGAAAGTGCACATTACAAGGTTTCGTTTTATACTGTAAAAGGCATTTGTCCCTGGCTTGTTTATGTGTTTATAATTACTGGAGAATATTTAAAGAGTTAACAAGCTCTTCTGTACGATAATTCGTTTAGATTTTTGTTGTTGTTGTTGTTGCTGTTGTTGTTCGTTGACCTTGCCAGAAAACGGTAAAAACTGGTTGGCTTACTTGTTTGTGAGTGTTTAAATAAAACAATGTGCCACCGGAGCTGTAAACAGTATTCTCAAAGGAAAAACCTTGCAAGAATTGCTTTCGGTGATTCTAATTGTGGAAAAATAAAAAATACCTGTAATTAGGGGGGCCGGGGGTAGTTTATGTGAATGGCTTTTCAGCGAAGCCTTCATTTCGTGTGAATTGCCGAAAACTCATTGAATTATTTTGTCAGGATACTTACGGTCGTTACAAACAAAATCTTTTCGTTTTCTCAATTTTAACAGGAAAATATTAGCAACAAAAATGAAGTGAGGTAAGGCTTGTTGTGAGTCATATCCTTGTTTCTTTTCCTAAAGCTGAGTCCACAATTTTTGAAGTACTGCTGTCAATAAACCTTTATATTTTCAAATGCTACCAATATAAATCAGCAGAGATCAAAACTATTAGTTTTTTGGTGGAGTTTGCATCGGACTAGTTGAGAGAAAAAAATATAAAGCGCATTTTTGATGTGTGTGGTGGAAGAAAAAAAACTATTTCCGTCAAAATGTTTGTTGGTCAAATCGTTGAATTAGATAATTGAAGAGATAACTCTGAGCAAGAGAAAAAGATGTCCTGAATATCCAGACAAGCAATCTTCTGGAATTGTCTGATAAATAATTCTTAACAACCCCCCTGACAGTACAGGTCATAACATGCGTGTTCAACACCCTCGCACATGTCAAAATTATGTAATTTAAAGACTAAGATAAAGGAAGGTACTTCGTGGTGAAGACTGTCTATTTTTTCTTCACCATTTTCTTGTCAGTTTTTGTGTGTCACCATCGCACAAACTTCTTTACGGAACATTATCAAAAAACCGAAACACAAAAAAATTTTGCTTAAAACAAACAATATAAGTTTTGAATGCACTAGAAATTTAGTTTTGCATCACAAAAGAAAACCCCTGAAATGATTGTTAATGACCCAAGAAATGAAACAAGCCAATCGTCGGGAAGAGCATTCAGTCACGTGGATTCGCTAGAAAAACAAGTCAGGTACGGCGCGCAGTTTAAAACTTTCAAGGTTTGCAATCACTTGACAGACGACATTCTTTGGCAGCACTTTTGGGCAATTCATATAACACAAAACAAAAAATGAGAAATTTCCCATCGCCTCAAAGAAGAAAACTGAGGGAAACAGGTTTGTGTATCAATTTCACAACACAGTTTTACTTCGTGAAAAGCAACACTCATTCGGCCACGTGTCACAACTCAAGTGCGCACTGCATGGCTTCGGTTCAAACTTCGCTTGTTTAAGTGTTTGCTGGGGAATATTTTGAGGGGAAAACAGCTTTTCTGTACTATAATACGTGTAGCTTCTATTTTCTTCTAGTTTTGTTGTGCACAGACCTTGCCACAAAAAAGTAAACACAGCATTGGTTGGCGTGCTTCTTTGTGAATGTTAAAAGGGAAACTATACACCACCGGCAATTGAAACAAGTATTCACAGAAGAAAACCTCTATTTTCAAGAATCGCTTTCAGTAACACCTATCTTGTAGAACAATGAAACGAAATTATACGACCTATATGATAATGAAATATATACATGTATTAACACATAATCAGGGAGACCTTCTTTCAAGATCCGAGATGTACCTGAAAGGTCCCGGAAATATATTTTCCCGAGGATGGTGACGGTTCCTTGTTGTTTTATAAACAAACTAAACTTTTACTTTGAAGGTTAAGAACAAATTGGTTCCTGAATTACTTTCATGAGTTCAGACTTAATGAAGAGATATCTTTTCTTTGTGTGCGTTTTTTAGCTAATTATAACATACAATTACTCTCAAATGATACTGATTTAAATCCGCAAAGATTAATTCTTGTGGAAATTTCCGTTCAATAAGCCAAAGAGAGAGAGAGAGAGAAAGAAACGCGCCTCAAACAGTTTTGATATTTAGGGGTAAGAAGACTTTCTTTACATGCGTGTGCTAGCCAATTAGCAAAATAAAATAATTGAACAGATTTGTCTGCCCAAAAGAAAAGGATAGTTTGAATTCCACAATGGAAATGTTCTGGAAATATCATAATCTAATAGCCATCCATAAATGTGTGTCCAGCCCACTCTAGCATTTGCTGCGGCATGTTGTGTGGTTTAGTTTTTTAATTTTTTAAACTTTTGGTCGGCCTTGCTTGTTTGTTCTTTCATTTATATTTATTTTTCTCTTCTCAGTTTCAATTTTACCTGGTCTTTGAGAAATGCGATCCATTTTAATTACGTGCGTGGTTCAGCTGCAGCCTCTCCGTGCAAGACAAGATCTGATTTCAGAGCCAGTTTGACTCTGATGGGGACATTTTAAGATATAGGGAATTGAAAATTGGGAAGATGAGACCTTTTAAGGTTTCTCTTCACCTCCTTCCAATTTCTTCTACATCTTACAATTTACTCTGACGGTCAGATGGGAAAGAGTCAGTAAGAAGACACTGATGGAAGACAAACACTCCAGGTCAGAAAGCTCCTTGTGGTTTGGGTGGAAGGGTTATTTTTAGTGCTCTGGATGAATCTTGCATCAAATTTCTTTCTCCAAGGAAATAATGAGTGTTGCCGCCAAAATTATTTCGCGTTTTTCTTCTTTGGCGTCATCCTTTTTTTGTATTCTTTGTCGCTTTTTCATTGAGTTCTTTTGTTTTCACGGACATTACTGTCATCGATATTCTGTTACCTTGTTTATTTTACATAATTTTTTTTGTTGTTTGTGTCATTCATATAAGTTCTTTACAGCAAATTTTATTAATTCGGATTTATCGTCTAACTGTGATGGATCATTTTCCTCATTCTCTTTAAATCGTTTTACACCGTCTATAACCAGCAATTTGTCCCCGATCTCGTACAACGTCTGTAAGTGTCTTTTATTATCCTTCATTTTCGATTTCTTCACGTACAATTGTAGCAACTTGTAATTTGTTGTCCTATTTTAGCAACCATTTCAAATGTTCATTTCGCTTTAATACTTGGGTTTATTTCGTTTGAGCGTTGAAACAGCCTCGTGTCCAGGGTTTCTCTCCTTTGGCTTCCAAAGTGAAGGCCTGGATTCGAGAGAAGACGGTCATGTGAGTCTTACGTGACTAGCACAGCTCCATAATATTATGAAGTACTGTGAAACATCCACGCGCTGTCGGAAAGGGATATTTCGGAAGCGGGGTAGCTTGTCAAACCAATACAGAAAATGTATGTTGAGATCCAAATCTAGTTAGCCTCCTTTATATTTTTTTATAGAGCGTCGAATTTAACGCTGAGAACCTGTAAATCCGAGAAAAAAACCATGTAAATGTTCCATGAAGACTGAGCGAGTTATTGAATTTCTTACGACGTCAAAATTTACTTTGTTGCTTTTTCAGAAAATGGAAAATTCGAATGAAAGTCAAGATCAGATGTCCACCTCACCTACACCGACGGGCTCCGCTAGACGTCCTGTACCAGTAGAGAACATACACGTAGAATTCACAGTGGTAAAAAAATTAAAACCTTTCAGATTTAGATAAGCTTAACTTTTCGTAGTCATAAAAAAGGGGTCAGTTTCTGAAGAAACTGTGGTACTGCGTCGGTGGGAGAGTATAGCAGGTACTTTAGGGTTAACAACTGAGTTGAAAACGTTAATTGGTCACCGTAAAGGGTAAAAAAGCTGACGTTTCGAACGTTAGCCCTTCGTCAGAGCGATTGGCGCAGTTCTCCATGGGACACACAGACATCCCAGGAGACCTGGGAAATGCAGAACTTTTGGTATCAAATGCATATGTTCTCAGAGACCTGAGGAAAACCTTGCTAGATCGATGAGAAGCAATATTAAGCTACATTGAACGTAGTGTCTATGTGAAAAAATGCAATGCTATAAGGATGTTAAGACATGATTTTTAATAGCTGTTTGTTTGTTTTTACAAGCTTCCCAATGCTGCTGGCGCTGATCAAGCGTCAAACGAGTAAGTTGGGTATTATTTTGGTTGATATCTACTTTAAGCTTCTAACAACTAATAATTTTCCAAAGACGGTAAACACTTAAGAGAAAAGTTTAAAATAAAATTACGATAACCTCAGGTGAACTTCATTTCAAAAGAATGACATCCTCTGTTACTTATTGAATTATAGTTTAGCGGTTCAGATTAGTACATTATTTGTAATTTTCACTGGTCAAAATTTCATTGTTTTTGTTATTTGGGATTTCTCTGTATAGTAAGGTAGACATACACAGTTTTGTACTCTCATATAAAATTATTGTTACATTATAACAGCTGCAAGGTCAGTTAAGTCATTCTTTACAAACCCCACAGAAATTAAAATGAACCTGTCAGTCAATATTTTTTGCAGGTTGGAATTTTTTGGTAAAACCTTGTTTTGTAAATAATATGCAACTATTGAAAATACAAATTATACCATTTAGCAATTTACCAATTATACCATGTCTTTGTTTATATGCCATGTATGCTGAAATCAAAACATGATTTTTGGTTTACTTCAAAAATAACTGCATACTGAACCTTGCTCATTTTAGCACTTTTCGCTGTATTGAAATTTCTTCTATCCATCTGGGTGAAAAAAAATGGGATAAAAATTAAATATTTCATGAATTTAATGTGTCTGTCAGTGATTTGTTATTTAATCACAATTTTGTTCAAGAGAAATCTATTATTAATAATATGTCACACAAATTAAAAGTTTAGTTGATTTTGCTTGATGAAATAATCTGTTTTGTATATATGAAATTATGGTGCTCATCTACAATGTAATGGACAATTCCACAGCCAATTTTAAGCTAGTGTTATACCTCAATCAGTAATAAAAAAAAAAACATATATCACAGTTTTGTTCTTTGTTTTCAGCCTTGGCGATGTTGTTGCTCCTTGCACCTCTAGTGTAATTGGTGATATAAATTGTGAGGTAGACACTGAAATAAGACACCAAGGATCACAAGTTAACGGAAATCAACCTCCAGGTATTTGAAGCTTTATGATGCAGTAAGACACAGAGCCAAATAGTAAACAGGCAGGATACTGGGTTAAAAGGGTGGATTCAAGCATAATTATGTTAAGGTCTAACTAACTTACTTAATCCTCTTTGTGGATCCTTCTACATGAGGTCTCGGTTAGGGAAGGCCATTGATGTCTTTTAGTTGCCAGTCAGTCAAACTGCTCTCATGTCCAGCCTCCATTAATCATTTCCCTTTCTGCAGTTCTCCTCCAAGTTTTGGGTGATAAACATACGGGAGTCCATTACAGGCATGTACCTGTGACTCTGGGCAGGGCTGGCAGTTTCCTTTTCATTTTTCCATATTCTTATGTCACATATACCATACCTCCAGTTCAGGGCTAAAAATTGGCAGTTGCACGGTCACCAGTGGTGAGTTAAAACTGACCAGGGCTACCAAAAGTTAAGGTTTGAATGCCCGATGTGCAACTATGCTACAGAATTTTGAAAAGTTGCAATGTAAATTATGTGAAGTACAAAGTTAAAAATAGAACTCAATTTGTAATTTAATTGGACTACCTTTCTCTTCCTTTCTTTGCCTGGACTCTAAGATCATCCATATTGGGGAATTTTTAGTTCTGAAGTGGAAATTCTGAGCCGTTTTTATAGTGATTTCATGAGTGATCCACATTCACAACATATAGACGCCATTTTGATTTTGTGATTGCCTGGTGACTCTGGACTTTTGTGTTCTTTCCTTTTAATTAACGTTACATTAAAAGTCATGGGGAGTTTATTCAAGTTTTTCATTTTAAACTAGAGGAAATCGAGGGCAACTTCATTTTAAGATGGGCCACTAAGAATTCAAGGAAACTGGCCCAACTGGCCACCAAGCACTGGAGTTAATTTTTAGCCCTGCAAGTTTGAGATGTCTTTTCAGGGAGACATATATTTGGATTGGAAAAACTAATAATGAACCAATGGGCCTAATCTTCTTTTGAATAACTTTTGTTAAATTACTTCTGGCATAGCATGTAAACAATTGCATGTAGTTTTATGCTTGTAGAAAATTTGTCTACTGCATTTGAACTTAAAGGAGGTCTTTCTGTATTCATTTATATTTATTTATTTACATAAGTTAAAGAATTAAAGGGGACACATCAATTCTCTGTGACTCTGAGTTTTGCGCCTAAGCGCTCATCAGACAGAAAAGAAAAGTTCTGTTTGACGAGCACTTAGACGCGAAATTCAGAGTCACAGAGAATCGATGCATCCTCTTTAATTCTTTAACTTATGTATACTTAGCTCTGCTACCACAGCATTGAGCACTTTATGCCAGGGTAGACTTTACCCCCACATTCATTTATATTTATTTATTTATTTACTTTTTATATTTTTTGGTTGACATGAGGTATGACAATATTGGTGATTTGTTATCTCATAGTTTGCTCTGAGCCTCAACCATCAACAAATGAAGATTTTTCGTTAAAACAAGCACAAGATGAAGAAAAGGTATTGAAGATATTAATTGTGTTTGATAGTAATGTTTGAGACCAATATGATGAGGAAAAGGTATGTAAATGTGAAGGACATAGGCATGCAAACCTAAGATGAAGCTGACTTAATCATGTAGATTTGTAGCTACAAGTAGGTTATTGATTCTTTAGCTTTTTATTTTTTATAATATTAAGTGGTAAATTTACTCAATTTACCTCAAAAATTGAAATTTGTAGTAGTGTTTTAGTCAGTGGTACAGAAATACCGGTAAGCCCAATAAGACAGTTTGAGTAGATAAATGATATTGCTACAAGATGAAAAATTGACTTTGTTAAGTTGCCATTATACTGTCTGACATTGGACATTGTGTACCTTCACCTTTTCAATGGCATCACTGCTGAAGTTGACTTGAATCACTTATAGTGCAAATTCAGACCAGGCTGGTCCAAGGTTTACTACACTGATACTCAAATACAAGCCATTGACTGAAGAAGAATGTATGATGAAATTTAATTTTGACATGCAGAAATGTTACTTCATTTTTTTCTTTACTTATTTGATAAATTAATCAACCTGGAATACTTGTGTTTTTTTCATGGGCTGTTCCTTTTCTATCCCTGAGTAAGGAAATAAGATTTCCCTTACTTACTTTTTGAAGCATAATGGCAAATTATTACAATATTTCTTTGAAATACAAATCAAGTTTTACCCTTTTGATTTTATATAATTTTCATTCTTTTCATTCCAGAATTCCCACTATTATTGTGGTGTTTGCTTGGAAAATGTCCAGGTGAATGGATGCTGCCAAAGAGTAGCACATGAGGAATGTTTACATGCATCTGGTTTGAGCCTTACAAATTGCAACTGGTGAGTATAAAAACATTGATTTGCTGGTTGATTCAAAATTGCACATTTTGGCTGAAAATACAGAAGCAAAGATGTAAAACAATTGGGTGACTCAACTGTTCAAAGCTGTACCCTGCCATATCAACAATGACCAGATGTTTGTTAATCTTTTGTGGGCTTTGATTCCATTTTCATGAAATAATGTAGTCGTGTTCATGTCCATTATGACTGACATCATGGACATGTCAATCATTTTCATTAAATTATGTCTTTTCTGACACTTTGAAGTTTATCAACCGGCATTTTTACTTAAAGTTTGAGTTATCAGGGTAAATTTGAGCTAAGAGAAAGTGAAATTAAGTTTGAGTGAATGGAGTTTGAGTTAGCTGATATTAATAAAGTGACTGAAAAAATGGGGTGAAATCCGAGGGAAATCAGACTTTGTTTGAGCTAGCAGAGAGTTTGAGTTAATCGGAGTTAGTGTGGTTCTTTTGAAAAGTACTGAACAATGGACATGTGTGAGGTTGATAATTCGATCAACATTGTGGTTTAATTCATTTATCTAATTAACATAACATTTAACCTACATATATCTTTCCTTGAGATATTTAGTCCAATACTTCTTTCTTTTTCTTGTTGACTTTGTCATTTTGAGCATATCAATGTTGTACTCTTCCGTATTGACAAATTCCATACCATATGATAGCTACAACCAGAAGTTTTGCTTTTGGGTAGTGCTGGGTGAAAATTCTATTGTTGTGGAAATCTCAGCATGGCCAGAGGAGGAATGGAGTAGAAAGTCCTACTATTTTTCAAGATTTTATATTTTCTGTAATAGGTGTATTTGTCCTATGCTCATCGACTCTTAATGTATATTAACATATGATTTTCACATTGTTGTAGTTTTCATAGAAAGAGAACTGTCAATGGAATTGATTATCCAGGTATGTGGACTATTGCTGGAAATGAATCTTTTTTTTTTTCTTTTAAAGAGCCAGATAGACAGATTTTATTGGAACTTTTTCATATTACATAAATTATTTCATAAAAAAACAACACTAGCCTGCAAAAGCTTTTGAGATTTTAATGATCTACTGAATTGCAGTTCTCTGAAGTGTGTAACTAAGAAAGCCTGAAACTTTCATGAAAAAGGAATATCAATTCTCAAAACTGCAGCCTGATCAAACCAAAAAATGCAACTCAAGGTATTAGCTTCTTTATTCCAAATTGAAGTCCTTATTTGGTCTGTATTTTCAAATATGTTCAAAGATGACCAAACAGTTGTGTTTTTGATACAGTTCTTAAGTGAATTTCATTGAGTTGTCCCTTTTTGCAGCTGACTGACATTTTTCTAATAGATTTCTATCAAGTAAATTGCTCTGTTTGCAGGAATCTGTTTGTGTGACTGTTGCAGATTGAATCTATGAACTCTCTCCTTGCTGTCACCCTCAGACCCCTTGTAATTTCTCCTTACAATATTGCCTCTGGATCACATATTTAGGTCAGGAATATAAAGGAAATTATCACCAACCATAGAATCTCTTGATTGATAGACAAATTCTCCTTGTCAGCACCATGGGAGATGTATAAAGAACAGTATGGAGAATATGCATACTGATGTTAGGGTGTTGGAGAGTTTGTGATATTATTTCTTGTTTTTGTTTAACACAGCTGCTCTATCATCACCATCTAAACAACCATCAACTAATGATGATGTTTCTGACACGTGGGAAAATCACCCTCTGCAGACTTTCCCACAACATTCCAAGGTTTGAGTTTTTAAATCCTGTTTTTAAACTGTAAAAAGTGTATTGTTTATTTGCAATCAATTCAGCAGATATTTTTTTCAAAAGTGTTGAGTGACAAGGAACTATTATCATTGGCCAAATGTAAAAACAGGGTAATTAAGCGGTATCAACTGAGTTGAAAACTTAAATTGGCAACTATAAAAAGTGTTAAAGCTGACGTTTCGAATGTTAGCCCTTGGTCCTTTGCTCTGATGTAGGTCTGATGTAAGAAACATCTGCTTTAAAACTCTTTATGGTGACCAATTTAGGTTGTCAACTCTGTTAATAATACTAAATTACCCTGTTATACTTTCCCACTGGTGCAGCACTATTAATAGTTTCTTTAGTAACTTACCCCCTTTATTCAAATGTAACAGCACCATAGTTTTTTTTTTTTTTTTTTAAGAGGGAGTGGCAACTGTAATTTTTTACACTCTATAAAATTTGAATGTTATACCTTTGCATTTAATGAACAGATTGCTGGTGAAGCAATAATGAATTCAATCAATCAATTTTTTGTTCTTCCTTTTGATCATGTTTGAGTTATGTTTGTTGGTAATGTTAGGTCATTGTATCATATTTAATCATAATTCTGTGCTTACTTAGCTTATCTTTCTTTCAGGTCTTGTCACTGTGTTGTGAAATTTGTGGAAAAGAAGAGGTCTTCATGAAATCACTGTGCTGCAACAGTGAATACCATCAGGATTGCTTTAATCAGTGGAGAGAAGAGGGTCACACAAACTGCCTTTATTGCCGGTGTCCCATGCAAGAGGGTGGCAGAAGAAATGGTGGTGGAGAAGATGACAGTGGAAGCAATGGTGGAGGAAGAGGAAGAGGAGGAGGACTTGATGGTGGGAGAGTGGATGTTGATGTTGTTGGAGAAAATAATAATGGAGGAGGTGATGGCAGAGAAGGTCATGACAGGGGAGATGATGACGGTGACCCTGGTGGTGGAGGGGATGATGATGGTGGTTGTGGTGGTGGTGGTTGTAGAGGAGGTTCACCATTAACCTCTCAACCACCACCACCATCATCTTTTCTTCAGCTGTTGTTGCCGCCTCTTACTCCACTGCTTTTTCCTCCCCAACCACCATCAGCTGATGACAGGGATGAAGAGGAAGATTTTGAAAGAGGAGTTGATGATCAAGGTGGAAATGAGAATTCAGGTAACTTTTTTCCGTTTTTTTAGTCCTAAACCTACACATTGCTAGTTGTGATGACTCTTTTCAGCTTGTAGTTTGAATTGGTACCTGTGTAGTGTTGATGGGTGTGGTACTTACGTTAAAGAATGAAGCTTCCTTACTCTTTATACTCAGAGTCAATTCCCAGCAATGACTGCCTTGTAATGGGGTAGCTTCTTGTATGGGAGTAGGTGAAACGCCCCTACTAGTTAAAGGTCACCAAAATCTCGAGAAGTTTCTACATTCCAGGCTAATTGTGTGCTTTTGAAGACTTCATCAAACCCTTATCCTTCCTTATCGTTTAGCCTCAATTACGAACCCTGTTCATACACTGAGCCCATGTACCACCCTGGAATCTGGAGTTTAGTGGACCAGTTTGGATATGACGGCAGTAATCAAGACCACATTCAATTTAAACTATAATTAAAATATTAAATGTGTTTCAAAAAAGGTTGAGTAAATGTACTCTCTATTTAATCCTAGCCTTCCCTTTTTTCCTGTCAGATCATTATGAAGGAGAGGAATACTAACAGAGAACCTGGTGCTGATGTACTGAGCCACCAAGCTCTGAACATTGTTAAATTTAACATGCACACTGTTTATGTTTACTATTCCACTCTATTTGAATTCATATTTTGCAATAATTATTACAATGTTTGTTACATAAAACGTTTAATTTAAGATGCGTAATCTAGTTGTTCAGTTCAGTTTCAATCAAGCTAACCAGTTATTTGCTACAAGTACAGAGGCAGTCAAGAAGTAAGTTTTCAGTTGATTTCCAAGTTATTACAGTTAATTTTCTGTTTGTTTTGAAACACTTGTAAGGCTGAGTGCCAACATGATTTCTTTGTATTTTAGATCGAATTGTGTTATTAAATTAAATACAGTTCTTCCTTCGTATGAGCTCTTTGGTTTATGGTCCCAGTGGGAACAGTTAGTTTTGTTTTCTCCAACTAGTTTCCCAAGGGACCATTCATTAAGTGCTTTGTTGAACATTTAGACTTTTAAGGGAATTCCCTTAAACAATCACATGGCAAAAACGTGCTGTTGTATTCAGTGCACGGGCAACAACTGCGCAATCGTACCTGGTCAGGATACATTTGAATTTGATCAGGGGCACATGGATAAGAATCAACAAATCACAGTGCTCGTTTTGTTGTGTGAAAGTCTAGGTATATAACAATAATCATTGTTAGGTTTCTCCTCTCTCCCCCTCCTGATCTTGCTAGTCATTAATAAAAAAGTCACCAGGGAAAGTACTTCAGTTAACTGACTGTGATAATTACAGTATGTTCTGAAATGTCATTAATGGAATTGAAATCAGTTTATTATGGTTATAAAGGTCTATTCTATTAGTTACTGAGACACTAGTTAGGGAAATTCCTTTTTGTTTGGTGCAGCTAATCTGCACCACATAAATATAACTACCCTGAATTATTAACTTCATCAAAATCACCTTCCATGATATCATTGTGTTCTAAATGTTTTTAAACTTTGTACTCAAGTAATGAAGTCTGATGGAAGGAAAAGTTTGTTGAAATCATGCAACTTAGAGAGAATTGTCCCAGCCTGACATACTGTGATTATCAGTTCAAAGCTCTACTCCCTTCTTTGCCCAAAAATAACCTAAGTTTGTCAATTGTCTTTGTAGCTTAGAACGTGTAAGAGTTCAGTGTTACATCTTATGTAGCTACTATGTAGCACAATTACAAATTAGTAATAAAGTCTTCAGTTATTTGAAAAAAAGCTGTCCTGAAACAGTTTCAGGTGTGAATTAATTCCACTTTGAATTAATTTCGATGGATTTTGTGATTCCTTCATTGAAAGGTCAGTCACTACTACAAAAGATTCCTTTCAGAAAAATTCTCACTTGGACAATCAGAATATCAAGAGACCTTTTCTAAATTTGTAATCAATTGACACAGAATGTCTATTTCATAACATGACAAGTTTTGTGCTGAAAAAAATTATGCAATTTAGCTGGCTGCACATTCATAATTTGCATAAGTAATTCAAGTCGGGGTTGACACCTTGGTGGTGCAAGGTGTCTGCTGAACACTCTAAGACATCCAATAATCACCAAAAAAAAGTTAATAAGGCTCCTCTAGCAATGCAATGGTACAAGTCCAACAAAATTTTGAAAGTGTTTGGTGTTACCAAAATTTCTCTATTCTGCAGATTTGCCAATTTCACCTTCATAATAAAATTTTATAAGGAAGAATCCTTACAGCAGAAAGTGAAAAAGTGAAACTCAAAAGCTTTCCTTGTTTTGCTGGCTTTATTTCTTTGCAATGGAAATAGTTGGAGAACAAATATTGACACAGATGGGGTTTATTGTGCAATACCTGTCCGGTGATTTTGCATCAAGTCACCTAAAGAAGCCAATAGAATCTGCAAAAATTATTGGGTGGGTCAATTATATGATATTAAACAAATATTCCACAGGCATGCATTGGATATGAGACAAGCAGGGGCTTGCTGTGCAATAATCATCTCATATCCAAACAAGCACAAGTGGGATAATGGTTTCATCAAAACCCCAAAATATAGATATATCTTCCAACTTTATTTTGTAAGAAGAAACGGAATGTTACAATCTACAAAAACACTTCTGGTTTAACTCATCTTCATATGGGCACAAAGCACCTTAAGTAAGCAAAGCATCTCAAGTAAGCAAAGCGCCCTGAACAAGCAAACCAACTCAAGAAAGCAAAGCACCTCATTTCAAGGGAAGCACCTCAAGTAAGCAAAGTAACTGAAGTACACTAAACAATAAAGTACACCATAGTCAGAACTATATATTCAATACAATACATGTCCCCATACATGACGCACCCACCCGATGGTCAAGGGAGCGGTGTGCAAGTCTCAGGACTTGTCCTCACCAGTGGTGATGTCATTATTTTGCGACCACACTACTGACAAGGAGCCACAATGACCCTGGGCTCAAGATTGTGTCCTCACTTGTGGTTGTGCCTAAATCCTACTGGCTAGAGGTATGCTCAAGGAGCACTGGTGACATGTTTCAGAGTCGGGTGATTATTGGAAATTGTCGGCTATTCCAATATGGCGAACTATTCCAGTAACACCATTTATAATTTACCAACAGTCAAACAATGTGATTGAACCAGACATGAACATTATCATATGCTTTACATGTGAAGAATACATTGTAGAGTTTAAATTGAGGAAACCGCACTAAATTTTGTATCACTGTTTCCTTCACCCTCGTCAATCTCAAGTTTTTTGTTCAGCAGCGTTTTAGCTCAACACTGTATCTGCTAAGACCAATGCTTCCAAAGGTAAACAAAAACTGTGAATAGTATTGGCACTATAATGCCCTTGTCATAGTACCACTGATTAGAAAGATCCCCAAGATGAAATTTCTATTGTCTTGCACCTCTAGCCAGTAGGATCTCAGAAAATCTCTTAGAAAATACAATCAGCTAGAGGAACAGCCTGCATATTTAGTTGAAGTCTAGTTAACCTGAAATTCATTTAAATCATATCATTGTTAATGATTTCAAGCTTACTTCACAAACATAAGCTGACCCTCTGGCTAGTAGTATTTTCTGAGTAATCCAAGGTCCTAGCCAGATGAACGAGACTGCAAAGCATGAAAATATACCTGTGGAGTGACTCCACAGCTATATAAGACTAACATGTAGAAAGGTTTTCCATGAATTAAAAAGTAAATGAATTGAGTTAAATTCACCTTAAATGCATGCTGTACCTCTAGGCTGTAGTATTTTCTAAGCCACCTAAGATCCTACTTGCTAGAGCTACACAACCAAGGAACAAGAAGATATTCATGGAAAAAGTGATTCTATTGTAGTGTAAAACTAAATAGAATGCAAAAAAGTAAAATTCAAAACAAACTGTAATAAAAATTGGCAAGGTCGATTAAATGTGCTAGCTGTATCTCAAGTTTTTTCTGAGCCTCCTAAGATCCCACCAGCTAGAGGTACTAAACCGAATAAAAATATATAAATGCAAACGTATTCATGAAAAAAGTGATTCCAAGGAGTGTAAGACTAATTTGGAGTGCAGAAAAATATCTGTACCTCTAGCTGGTAGTATTTCCTAAGCTTCCTGAGATCCTACCGGCTAGAGGTACACTTGAGAATAGAAATTTCATCTTGGGGATCTTTCTATTCTAACACTAGAACAAGGGTATTATAACGGCGGTACGATTCATAAGTTTTGTTTACCTTTGCGAGCGTTGGTCTTAGCGGCTACAATGTTGAGCTAAAAGTCTGCTGAACAAGAAACTTAAGATCGACGAGGGTGAAGGAAACAGCCATACAAAATTTGACGAAATTTCCTTGATTTAAACTCAACAATGTATTCTTCACATGTAAAGCATCTAATAATGTTCATGTCTGGTTCAATCACGTCGCTTGACCGTTAGTAAATCGCAATTGGTGTTACTGAAATGGTCTGCTATATTGGTATAGCCGACAATTTCAGATAATCACCCGACTCGGAAACTCGTCACTAGTGCTCCTCGCGCGTACCTCTCGCTGGTAGGATTTAGGCACAACCCCGTTGTTTAAATAAAGGTTGGGAAAGAGACTACGCTTACAGCCGTTCCTCTGATAGAAAGAAAATCAGAATTGTTCGTCTACAGTTAGTCGCCTCATAAATATAATTCCACATAATTTTATTGCGAAAAGCAGGCTGAAACTGTTGTATCTCCAGTAGCCTCAAACCAAAGATGTATTGCAATCTCGTTGAAGGGAAGATACTCTAGGCAAGAGAAGACGATAATATTTGAAAGAGTGCTCCTTGATTGGTTGTTGCCTATATGGACTTTGCCCACCGTGTGCCGAATACGTGATAAAAGCTGGTTGTTTACAACGAAATGGCACGTGATGGAGCGAAGTCTAATATGGCAAAAAGGAATTTGATTGGTAGAATACAATTCATTACGTAATATGTGCGTGAGTCAGCGTGACTTTAAATAGTCTTGGAACTTCTAGAAGCTTTCTAATTCATGAGTACTTTTTGGGTTAATGTTTGTAATGACGTAGAGGATGTGTGCGTCGAAATTTCAGAGGTAAGAAAAAATCACAACTTCTCAGATTTAGCTAAGCTTTACTTTTCGTGGTCTTTTTATCCCCACAATAATCATTGTAGGTCAAGGTGATCTTAGAACTTCGACACTAGCCTCCCAAACTCTGTCCACTTACCAGGTTTTCTGTCGCCAACCACTTTCTTCTTAACTTAACCAATTCTTCTTCCTACACGAAGGTTCGATTGTTTATTATAATAATACAATTTGTACACTAAGTTTGCTTCAAACAGTTCTCCTTGGGACACACAGACGTCCCAGGAGACCTAGAAAATGCGAAAGTTTTGGTATCGAATGAATATGGTTGTAGAGATCTGAGTCAAGCCTTGTTAGATTGGTGAGAAGCAATGCTAAAATACATTTGAACGTAGTTTATATGTACAAAAAATGCAATGTTGTAAAGAGGTTTAATGGCTGTTCGTTTGTTTGTTTTTATAAGCTCTCCAATGCAGCGAACGCAATTGGGTCGAATGAAACAGTCGCTGATCAAGCGTCAAACACGTAAGTTACTTAGACAGCATGATTCTCTTGGTGGATATCTGCATCATGCTATTAACAACTACTAATTCTTCAAATATGATAAACACTTTAGAAATAGTTTCAAATAACAATAAATTCAGGAGAACTCCAATAGCCATAAATTTCACAAAATAACATCTTTTGTTACCATATTTACCCGTGTATAAGTCGACCTTTTACTGCCTAAAAATCGGTCCAAAAAAAATTCTTCAAATATGATAAACACTTTAAAAATAGTTTTAAATAACAATTAATTCAGGAGAACTCCAATTGCCATAAATTTCGCAAAGTAACATCTTTTGTTACCGTATTTACCCGTGTACAAGTCGACCTTTAACTGCCTAAAAATCGGTCCAAAAAATCGCCCTCGACTTGTACATGGGTCAAAATCTGAGCTCGGTTACCAAGTTCCCACGCAGCGAGGCACTTTGTTTATCGAGGCGTTTCAGAGTTACTTGAGCTTCTTTGGCGTTAAGCCTGTCTTCTAAACCTGCTTTGCAACTCTGCACAACGATAAAGGTTCGTTAGAAAGTAGTATGTTTGATTTTGTAAGCTAATTTCAAAAATTGTGAAGAAAATGCTGCTTACACGTGTCTCTAAAACACGCTAAAACGCTCGCGTACACGCAATAATAAACTTCACGTCCAAACTTGCTGTGATTTTTTTCATATAACCATAGTACCTGAAAGAAAATTCTAAGAAATATAAGATTAGTTTTTCAAGGAAATTCTTGCCCAGGAATAAGAAAAACCTATTTTTGGGCTCCAAAATGGGGGGTCGACTTATACACGGGTAAATACGGTACTTATTAAATTATAGTTTACTGGTTCAGATTTGTCCATTATTTATAATTTTTCACTGATCAAAATTTAATTGTAAGTTCTAGTTATTTTGGGATTTCTCTGTATTATGTAGTAAAGTAGATGAACAAAGTTTTAAACTTTTCTACTCCCCAATAAAAAAAAGATTGTTGCATTATAGCAGTTGCATGGTCAGTTAAGTCATTCTCTACAAACCCTAGTGAGGTTAAAATGAACATGTCAATCAACATTTCTGCAGGTTGGAATTTTTTGTAAAACCTTTGTCTTTAAAATATAATGCAGCCAATGAAAAGAGTCGTATCATTCAGAATGTTCTAGTCAAAATATTTATATGCTGAAAGCAAAACTTTTTTTTTTTGGTTTACTTCAAAAATAATTTATATTGTCACCCTTGCTTGTTTTAGCACTTGCAGTATTTCTTTTATCCATGTGGGTGAAATAAAAAAGAATAAGATTAAATATTATATGAGTTAAAGGTATTAGTGAATCATTGTTTAATCACATTTTTGTTCAAGATAAATCTACTATAATATGTCATGTAAATTAAAAGTTTTGTTGATTTTGCTTGACAAAATAATCTTTTTTGTTTACATCAAACTCTGGTGCTCATGAATAATGTATTTGACAAACCTACAGCAATTTTTAAGCTAGTATTACACTTCAATCAGATAGTGATGCATTAAACGAAATAGATCACGGATTGGTTGTTTGTTTTCAGCCCTGGCAATATTGTGGATTATCTTACTGCCAGTGTTATTGATGATTTAAACAATGAAGTGGACACTGAAATAAGGCAAGGACCACAAGTTGATGGAAATCAACCTTCAGGTATATGAAGCTTTACAATGTGGTGAGACTAAGAGCCAAATAGTAAACAGGCTCTATACCAGGTTAAAAAGGGTGGGCTCAAGCATATTTTAAGATCTAACTAACTTACTTAATCTTCTTTGTGCATCCCTCTACATAAGGCCTTGATTAGGGAAGGCTATTGATATCTGTCAGTTGCCAGGTGGTCAAACTGCCCTCATGTCCAGCCTCTATCCCTCATTTCCCTTTCTGCAGGTCTCCTCTAAGTTTTGAGTGACAAACATATGGGAGTCCATTATAAGCATGCACCTGTGACTCTGAGACTGGCAGTTTCTTTTTCACTTTTTCCATGTTTTTATATCACATATGCCATACCTTAAGTGTGAGATGTCAAATGGCTTTTCAGGGAGACATATATTTGGATAGGGAAAACTAACAATGAACCAAATGAGCCTAATCTTCTTTGGAATAACTTTTGTTCAATTACTTCTGGCATAACATGTAAACAATTACATCTAGTTAATAATAAAGAAAATTTTTTGACTCTATTTGAATTTAAAGGAAGTCTTCCTATATTTATCTATATCTATTTATTTATTTATCTACTTTTTAAATGTTTTGGTTAACTTAAGGTATTTCAACATTTGTGATGTTGTTATCTCATAGTTCACTCTAGGCATCAATCATCAACAGATGAAGATTTGTTGCCAAAACAAGCACAAGATGTGGAAAAGGTACTTTAAGTATTGCAAGTGTTAGATAGTAATGTCTGAGACCTATATGATGAGGAGAAATTATGTAAATGTGTAGGCCATATGCATGCAAACCTAAGATGAAACCAACTCATGCTTGTAGCTTTTTAGACAGATGTAGGCTAATGATTCTTAAGCTATTTATTTGTAATGATATTAAGTGGTAAATGATCAAATTTACTTTTGATAGAAATGTTACTTAATTTTTCTTTACTTAATCAATAACTTAATTGGCCCGAAATAGGGCTGTTGTTTTTTTGTTGAAAGACAAATCAAGTTTTACCCTTAAGATTTTATGAACTTTTCATTCTTTCATTCCAGAAGTTCCATCATTATTGTTGCATTTGTACAGAATACGTGTATGTTCTGGTGAATGGATGCCACCAAATAGCAGCACATGAAGCATGTGTAGATAAATGTGATTCGAACCATACAGTCTGGAACTGGTGAGTATAAAAACATTGATTTGCTGATTGATTCAAAATTGCAAATTTGGGCTGAAAATACAGATGCAAATATTTAAACATAGTGATTCAACTGTTCTTAAGGGAATGATTGTTCCAGAGTACAGTACTCATGTCCATGTTTATTGAACATTTGGCTTGTATACATAGAAACTTAACATACCCAACAAAACTGTGCCCTGACATATCAACAATGACCAGATCTTTATTAACCTTCCACGGGCTTCAATTCCATTTTCATAAGGTAATGTAATCATGTTCATGTCCATTATAATTGAAGTCATGGACATGCCAATCAGCTACATTAAATTGTGTATTTTCTTACACTTTGAAGTTTATCAACTGGCATTTTTAATTAAAGTTTGAGTATCAGCTGAGTATAAATTTGAGTCAAGATAAAGTAAAATCAGTTTGAGTCAATGAAGAGTTTGAGTAAACCAAGTTTGAGCTAGCTGATACTGATGAAATGACTGAAAAAATGGGGTGAAACTCAAGGGATATCAGACTTTGTTCAAGGTAGCAGAGAGTATGAGTTAACCAGAGTTAGTGTGGTTCTTTCTTCTTATATCTCTTGAGATATTTAGTCTTATAGATCTCTTTCTTTTTCTTATTGTCTTTGTCATTTTGAGCATGTCAATATTGTTCTCTTCTGTATCGACAAATTCTCAAAAAATACTATAGATACCAACAACCAGAATTATTTCTTTGTGGTAGTGCTGGGTGAAAATTCAGGGGTCATGGAAATTTCAGTTAGGAGGAGGAATGGGGTTAAAAGTCTTACAATTTTTTGTAATAGTTGTCCAACTTGACATCTCACTCATGAGCTGTCAAGATAAACACTTGAAGAGAAATTCCATATCTACGCACGCCCATGTATTATTCTCTATTTACTATATAGATACTGATGAAATACCTTGATTTTTCCTTTTACTTAAAAAATCATATCTTCATCACGCGGTGAAGATACTATTTTTATCTTTAATGTGTAAGGATATTGGTGTGTCACCATGGTTACTAACATGATTAGCCAATTACAAGAGAGATTCCCGCTCAGGCGCTCAGCCGGTTCTTTTCAAATTTCATTCACAAAATGGCTTTGAGGTGTGAAGACGGTACAGTTACCGATGACTTTCTGGATGAGCTGCCAAATTTTCACATTGGTACTTTTTCCAAGCTCTTCATAGCATTTTGGTTACAGGCATTTGTGATAGGTGACCACTTTAATTGCACTATTTTGCTGTTTTGAAAATGGTTTAAAGACTTATCTTTCATGTGGGACTTACATCAGTATCTATAAAATAAACAGAACATTATATGGCCACTTGGGGTACAAATTTTATCTTCTCATGCTGAAAGTATCTCTCACGAGTGAGTGAAGCAAACAAGTGAGAGATACTTTCAGTACTCAAAGATAAAATTTATATCCCCGTGTGGCCATGTAGAATGTAAAATCCTCTACTTAACACATGATTTTCATATCAACAGTTTTCAGAGAGACAGAACTGTCAAGTGGAATGATTATCCAGGTATGAGGACTATTCCAGGAAATAATTTTTTTTTCTTTTTTACTGAGCCATAGAGACAGATCTTATTGGAATTTTTACTTAGTATTATATTTTTTAAACAAAACAACACTAGGCTGCGAAATAGCAAAAGCTTTCCAAGATTTTTTATTATCTTCTGAATTGCTGTTCTCTGAAGTGTTTAACTAAGAAAGCCTGAAACTTTCCATTACACTGTTTATGAAAAAGGAATATCAAATCTCAAAAATGCAGCCTGATCAAACTAACAAATGCAACTTGAGGTAGCTTCTTTATTCCCCAAGAAACTGAAGTTCTAATTTGGTCCATATTTTCAAAAACCATATGTTCCAAGATGACCAAACAATTATGTTTTTGATGCAGTTTTTAAGTGAATTTCATTGAGTCGTCCCTTTTTGTAGCTGATGCTGTCATTTTCCTTGTAGATTTCTATTATGTAAATTGCTCTGTTTTCAGGAATCTGTTCATGTAACTATTGAAAATTGAATCTGCAAACTCTCAAACCCCTAATATATAATAATAATATTATTGTGACTAGCCTATAATTTCTCCTTACAATGTCACCCCTGGATCACATATTTAGGTCAGGAATATAGAGAAAATGATTATCGACTAAAGAATCTCTTAATTGATAAACAAATTCTCCTTGTCAGCACCTTGGGAGATGTATGAAGAACAGTATGGAGAATATGCATACTGATGTTAGGGAGTTGAAGAGTTTGTGATATCATTTCTTGTTTTTGTTTAACACAGCTGCTTCAACATCAGCATCTTATGGACCCTCATCTTATGATGATAACAAGGTATGATTTTTGAAATTCTGCTTTTGTTGTAAATGGTTCAGTTAACTGTAAAAAGGGTATTGTTTAATTGCAACCAGCAGATATTTTTTTCAAAAGTGTTGAGTGACAAGAAACTATTATCACTAGCTAAATGTAACAACGGGGTAATTTAGTGTTATCAACTGAGTTGACAACATAAATTGGCAACTGTTAAGAGTTTTGAAGTTGGTGTTTCAAGCATTAGCCCCTGGTCCTCTGCTCTGACAAAGGGCTGATGCTCAAAACGTCAGCTTTAAAACTCTTTAATTACAGTGGCCAATTTAGGTTATCAACTCAGTTGATGATGATAAATTACCCTGTTTTACTTTCCCACAGATGCAGCACCACAGTTTCTTTAGTAACTTACCCCTATACCCCCTTTATTTATTTGTATCAACGCTATAATTTTTTATAGAGGGTGGGCGGGGGTGAGAGGGACTGTTAAGCTTGATTTTTACACTCTTTCAAAAATTTGAACTTTGTACCTTAGTGAATATATTATTATTCAATTTTAAAATCATTTTTTGTTCTCCCTTTTGATGATGTTTAAATTTATGATGTTTGTTGGTAATGTTAGGTCATCATATCATGGTTAATCATAATTTTGTGCTTACGTAGCCTATCTTTCTTTCAGAGGTTGTCACTGGTTTGTGACCTTTGCAAGAAAGATGTGGTCATCATGAAATTACTGTGCTGCAATGGTGAATACCATGAGGATTGCCTCAATCAGTGTAAAGAACGGAATTTTAATAAATGCCTCTACTGCCGGTGTCCTATGCAAGAGGGTGGCAGAAGAAATGGTGGTGGAGAAGATTACTGGTACCTTTCAATTCAAGAAGAATTAGGTAAGTTGATGTCCTTCTTATTAAAAATTTTATTTACATGTGATGAGGCTATAAAGTCCTTGTCTGTTGGTTTGGAAGCATATCTGATGTTACAAGGCTGGAAAAATCTCGGAGAGCATGGCAGAAACTTATGCAAATACTGATTTCTTCTGACTATACTTTTTAAATTTTTCTTCTTTCTTACAGCTCAGTATGGAGATGACCTCCCTGATGGAGCTTTGTGCTAGTCTTAAATATTTCAAGACTAAAACACTTTGCAGTGAAACCACTCAGCTGCACCCTACTAATTTAATTACGCATTAGTTATTAAGTCTCATTGTACAGTCAGCCTTCACCATGTTTAGTTGTTCGTTTTCGTTTTTGTATAAATTTAGAGCTGTACTTGCATACTACCTAACTAACTGTGTATAACATGTCATATCATAAGATACCCTAAAACCTCAGGGGTGGCATCATTGCCTTGGTTGGGGGTACACGTTCCCCGTTTTTTCCATCTGGTGGTTTTCAGGGGTTTTCGTGTCCGGCTTTGGTGCATTTAGTTTGATTTAAGACTTTTGTAAAGCATATCGATTTGGTTTTAAATAAACGGTGACTTGGCTGGCCAATGCACTCAGATATCAACTCTTTGTGTGCCTGGTTGAGTAGTGGAGGCAAAATCATTACTATTAAGTGTTATTCTAAAAAGTAAATCTGTACATTGTTTATTTAATAAAGAAACTAAGATGACAGCCGAAGTTGTTATTTTCCTTCTGTCTTTCTAAAAGAGTGTTTTCCCATCGCTTTTTGAAACTTTTTGTGTCCTTAGAGGTTATAAGCACTTTATTTTAGTTATTCCAGACTTCAATTAATCGTTAACTGAGATTGATAGCCCCCCTTCACCAGAATTGTTGTATATGGGGCAGTGTAGGTTTTATTTGCTAAAGTGTGTATTTCTGGAGTTGACATCAGCATTCAGTTGAAGTGTAGATTTCAGGTGTTTTTCCAAGTGTTCTTTTGAGAATCATTGTGCATAGTTGAAGCATGCGTCTTGATAGAAGGGATCTAAATAAGAAGTCTATTTTAATGTATTATTTAACCCCTTCCCCCCTCATGTCCAGCCTCCCTCAATCATTTCCCTTTCTGCAGTTCTCCTCCAAGTTTTAAGGGAAAAACGTACAGGAGTCCATTACCGGCATGCACCTGTGACTCTGGGCAGGGCTGGCAGTTTCCTTTTCATTTTTCCACATCTTATGTCATATATACCATACCTTAAGTCTGAGATGTCAAATGGCTTTTCAGGGAGACATAAATTTGGATTGGAAAAACTAATAATGAACTAATGGGCCTAATCCTCTTTTGAATAACTTTTGTTAAATTCCTTCTGGCATAACATGTAAACAATTGCATGTAGTTGTATACTTATGTAGAAAATTTGTCTACTCCATTTGAACTTAAAGGAGGTATTTCTGTATTCATTTATATTTATTTATTTATCTACTTTTTAAATTTTTTGGTTGACATGAGGTATTATGATATTGGTGATAATTGTTATCTCGTAGTTTGCTCTGAGCGTCAACCATCAACAAATGAAGATCTGTTGTTAAAACAAGCACAAGGTGTAGAAAAGGTATTGAAGATATTAATTGTGTTTGATAGTAATGTCTGAGACAAATATGGCAAGGAAAAGGTATGTAAATGTGGAGGTCATATGCATGCAAACCTAAGATGAAGCTGACTTAATAATGTAGCTTTGTATCTACAAGTAGGCTATTGATTCTTTGGCTTTTTATTTGTAATGATATTAAGTGGTAAATTTACCTTAATTTACCTCAAAATTGAAATTTCTAGTAATGTTTTAGTCAGTGGCACAGAAATACCGGTAAGCCCAATAATGTAGTTTGAGTAGATAAATGATGTTGCTACAAGATGGTAAATTGAATTTGTTAAGTTGCCATACTGTCTGACATTGGACATTGTGTACCTTCACCTTTTCAATGGCATTGCTGCTGTAGTTGACTTGAATCTGACTTACAGTGCAAATTCAGGCTAGGCTGGTCCAAGGTTCACTACACTGATACTGAAATACAAACCATTGACTGAAGAAGAATGTATGATGAAATTTAATTTTGACAGAAATGTTACTTCATTTTTTCCTTACTTATTCAATAAATTAATTGACCTGGAATAGTTGTGTTTTTCATGGGCTGTTCCTTTTCTATCCCTGAGTATAGGGAAATAAAATTTCCCTTCATTAATTACTTATTTTTTGAAGCAAAATGGCAAATTATTACAATATTTCTTTGAAAGACAAATCAAGTTTTACCCTTATGATTTTATGTGTTTTCATTCTTTTCATTCCAGAAGTCCCACTATACTGCTGTGGTGTTTGCTTGGAAAATGTTCAGGTGAATGGATGCTGCCAAAGAGTAGCACACAAGGAATGTTTACATGCATCTGGTTTGAGCCTTACAAATTGCTACTGGTGGGTATAAAAACATTGATTTGGTAGTTGATTCAAAATTGCACATTTTGGCTGAAAATATAGAAGCAAAGATTTAAAACAATTGGGAAATTCAACTGTTCTCTAGGGAATGATTACTACAGAGAAGTGTTCATGTCCATGTTCATTGAACATTCAGCTTGTGTACATAGAACTGAACATTTAATGTACCCAACTAAACTGTACCTGCGTGCGGTCTTCAAAACAACAACAGAGACATATGAGGAACTTCTTAGGCGTGCTAAGTTACCTACGCTTCATAATAGACGCTTACAGGACATAGCAATACTAATGTATAAAGTAAAGAACGATCTAGTACCCAGCTACATATCTGAGATATTTACTCGAAAGGGTACTCGTTATAACCTTAGGAATAGTGACTTTGAAATACCACGATTTAACACTATACGCTATGGTAAACACACACTAAGGTATCAAGGACCATATATCTGGTCCAAATTAGAAAATGGTATGCGTGAACTACCAAGCCTTAGTATCTTTAAAACTAGAATCCGTAGAGTTGACCTGGTCAGCCTAGTGGAAGACAGCGGCAACTGCTGCAATCTTTGAAGCACGTAATTTTTTTTAATTATCTGCATGGTACAAGTATTTTTATGTTATCTGAACATTGTTAATATTTCTAAATATTTTTAAATTTTAATGCATAGTTTATCGGCTATATTGTTACTTATTATGATACTGTACATAGTTTTTTATTAATTTAGTAATAGTAGGTGTCCCCAATTAGCTCTATGAGCTAAATACATTGACACGGTAATAAAGATTTTATTATTATTATTATTACCCTGCCATATCAACAGTGACTAGATGTTTATTAACCTTTTGTCGGCATTAATTCCATTATCATAAATTACTGTAATCATGTTCATGTTCATTATGATTGAAGTCATAGACATGTCAATGAACTACATTAAATTGTGTCTTTTCTGACACTTTGAAGTTCATCAACGGGCATTTTACTTAAAGTTTGAGTTATCAGGGTAAATTTGAGGCAAGAGAAAGTGAAATTAATTCACTCTTATGGCACACGTGGTAACTGGACATTTCGCACAAGTCTTTTAGCACAAGTTTCAAGGGACAGATTTTATTGGAACTTTTACATATTGCATATTTCATAAAAAAAAAACAACACTATGGCCTGCAAAAACTTTTGAGATTTTAATTATCTACTGAATTGCAGTTCTCTGAAGAATTTAATAAAGAAAGCCAGTGAAACTTTCTTTCAAACTGTTCATGAAAAAGGAACATCAATTCTCAAAACTGCAGCCTGATCAAACCAACAAATGCAACGCAAGGTATTAGCTTCTTTATTTCAAACTGAAGTCCTCATTTGATTTGTATTTTCAAACACGTTCAAAGATGACCAAATAGTTATGTTTTTGATGCAGTTCATAGGTGAATTTCATTGAGTTATTCCTTTTTGTAGCTGACTGACATTTTCCTAAATAGATTTCTATCAAGTAGATTGCTCTGTTTTCAGGAATCTGTTTGTGTGACTGTTGCAGATTGAATCTATAAACTCTCTCCTCGCTGTGACCCTCAGACCCCTTGTAATTTCTCCTTACAATATCGCCCCTGGATCACAGGGGAATTAAAGGAAATTAGGAATAGGAATATATATATAGGAAAATTAGGAATATAAAGGAAATTATTACCAACCATAGAATCTCTTGATTGATAGACAAATTCTCCTTTCAGCACCTTGGGAGATGTGTAAAGAACAGAATGGAGAATATGCATACTGATGTTAGGGTGAAGAGTTTGTGATATTGATTCTTGTTTTTGTTTAACACAGCTGCTCTAACATCATCATCTAAACAACCATCAACTAATGATGATGTTTCTGACACATGGGAAAATCACCCTCTGCAGACTTTCCCACAACATTCCAAGGTTTGATTTTTTAAATCCTGTTTTTCATTGTAGATGGTGAAGTTAATTGCAAAAAGGGTATTGTTTAGTTGCAATCAATTCAGAAAAAATTTTTTCCAAAAGTGTTGAGTGACAAGGAACTATTATCATCAGCCAAATGTAACAACAGGGTAATTTAGTATTATCAACTGAGTTGACAACATAAATTGTGTCAAAATTAATAGTTTTGAAGTTGATGTTTCAAGCATTAGCCCTTGGTCCTCTGCCCTGACAAAGGGCTGACGCTTGAAACATCAGCTTTAAAACTCTTTAATTATGGTTGCCAATTTAGGTTATCAACTCAGTTGATGATGATAAATTACCCTGTTTTACTTTCCTATTCATTTGTATTAACACTATAGTTTTTTTTTAAAGGGGCGGGGGTGAGAGGGACTGTTAAGCTTGATTTTTACACTCTTTCAAAAATTTGAACTTTGTACCTTAGCATTTAATGAACAGATTGCTAGTGAAGCACTAGTGAATATATTATTATTCAATTTTAAAATCATTTTTTGTTCTCCCTTTTGATGATGTTTAAATTTATGATGTTTGTTGGTAATGTTAGGTCATCATATCATGGTTAATCATAATTTTGTGCTTACGTAGCTTATCTTTCTTTCAGAGGTTGTCACTGGTTTGTGACCTTTGCAAGAAAGATGTGGTGTTAAATAAACGGTGGTTTGGCTGGCCAATGCACTCAGATATCAACTCTTTGTGTGCCTGGTTGAGTAGTGGAGGCAAAATCATTACTATTAAGTGTTATTTTAAAAAGTAAATCTGTACATTGTTTTATTTAGTAAAGAAACTAAGATGACAGCCGAAGTTGTTATTTTCCTTCTGTCTTTCTAAAAGAGTGTTTATCCATCGCTTTTTGAAACTTTTTGTGTCCTTAGAGATTATAAGCACTTTATTTTAGTTATTCCAGACTTCAATTAATCTATAACTGAGATTGGTAGCCCCTCTTCACTAGAATTGTTGTATATGGGGCAGTGTAGGTTTTATTTGCTAAAGTGTGTATTTCTGGAGTTGACATCAGAATTCAGTTGAAGTGTAGATTTCAGGTGTTTTTCCAAGTGTTCTTCTGAGAATCATTGTGCATTGTTGACTCGTGTGTCTTGATAGAAGGGATCTTAATAAGAAGTCTATTTTGATGTATTATTTAACCCCTTCCCCCCCCCCCACCCCCTTGAATCAATCGAGGGAACTAAAGGTGCCCGTCAGAACTTGTCATGCTTATTAACATTATCCCAAAGTCGTACTCAAAAATCTATCCTTGAACTGTGTAAATTGATCCCACCTAAATTTCGATGGAATTTGTGCTAAAGTTTTCAAAACGTGAGTTACTACTACAGACAACTCTCACTTGGACGAACAGAATATGAAAGGAATCTTGCTCTCCTAGGTTTGAATCGTAGGATTAAATACTACAAAAAAGCTGAAGGCGAGTAGATTTTTTTGTTTCGGCTTTTCACTGTTGTATTAGATGGTGTGATGATAAGGGACACCAATACTTGCACATTCTTTATGATCAAAGTGAAACCTTTTGCCTCTCAACACTTACTAACTAATAGGACAGTGTACGCGTCATGCTTGTAATTGGACAGTGTAATAGGACAGTTAAAGGGACAGTTCACTCGTCATGCCTGTGTAAGTGGACAGAACGCCTTATGTGCGCGCGCTATTGTCTCGCATTTCGCTGAGTTAACTGATTTTTTTTTTTTATGAAAACGTATAACCGATGTTTAGTTTCTTTCTCAAATTTTGTCATAGGTTTTGATTAATTGGTAACAGGACTTCGTGTCGTCCAATTCTCTCTGTAATCATACTCGTGATTAACAAATCAGACTTCCGCTTCGAATTCGCGGTCGTCCGATTTTGTTAATCACTCGTTTGATTACAGACCGAATTGGATTCCACTCAGTCCTATTACCATCATGAATTTGGCTCCACCCGGCCCTATTACTAATTTCACCCAAAAATAAAACTAAGGGGAAATGGGAATTAAAACGAATTCAAAATGGCGGAAGAAGTCTGTGGCTCAGTGGAAAAAAAACCAGCACTTTTGCTAAGTTTTATGCAAGATCCTGCACCAAAACAGCGACATAGTTATACCTGCAAAAGATGCTTGTCCTTTTTCGATGATATTTGAATGCTAAAAGGCGCAAATCATGGCGACAGACGACCACATTTTAGGAGATCATGTCATGTTCTATCTATTTAAAGCAGAAGCATGTTTGCATACCAGGTAAGGAAAAACCCACAATGTGCTCGTTATGAAGACAGATTAAGATGTTTTTAGACTTCTTTTATTTTGCAATAACTAAGAAAGTAAGCTTTTGTCCAAGTTGAATTATGCCTATGTATTCTTGAGTGCCTCATGGGGGCGAAGAAAGAAACACGTTCTGTAGCCTGAAGAGCAAATAGAAGGTGCCAAGAGTGTTATTACAATCTACATGTACCCATCTCTTACACCTTTTAGTGGTAACTGGTATTTGTTGAATCTTTTTGTTGCTATGCTTGGAAGCTTGAAATTAGTTTGCTATTCCTACCATGATATTGTGATGTCAATGGTAGTGTGTCCACAATTTTGAAACTGATTGGATATAACAAACAATTTGCATCATTATCAGCAAAGGTGGGTTGTACCTTGCGTAATTTTATTTTTGAATTCAAAAATTGCAATCTAGAGTGTATGTAATGTGCCACACTCCAATTTCCCCTTTTACCTTATGGTTCATTTTTGTTTAGTATTTTGAGGCTTTTAGTAAGGGTGTCTGCCACCTGTATTAAATCTACATGGATTATTGCTGGAATATAAATAGGAGCAAATACATTCCTAGTTTTATCTGTGTACTGTAGTTGAGATGCACATTTTTTAAAAGGTGAGTGATTAAATCATAAAATATTATATCTTTTCTCAATAAAAATTTCAGTTGTAACTAGAAATGAGTCACAGTCTAATGGCAGAGCTTGCAGAGCTTAGCCCCATAATTATACAAAATAGTAGTAACCCATCAAGCCAAAAAAATTTGGATGTATGACCGTACGACTGTACGACCGTACAACCGTACAAGGTGCTACTTTTAACATGTGTGGTCAACTGTACCACAGGCATGCTAACGCCAAGGCTTTGTTCAGTAGTCCAGTGGTCAGTGCACTGGGCTCTGAGTCGGATGACCCAGGTTCTAGTCCTGGCTGGGGCAAGGTGTTGTGTCCTTGAGACATGCAGGAAAAAAAAAAATTGCAAGCTCCGCTTTTAGGCTTGGTTAAATCTATATGTTATCTTAATCAACTCAATGTAAATTTATTAAAAAACAAGTTAAACACAATTTCAGTATGTACAAATACATGTAGGGGAACAACATGGATGGACATCCTCACCAATATATCCTAGGATGGAACTTTTTCTAGTCAGGTAAGAAGCTGATCAACTTGAAGTTCTCAAATTTTTTGACAGTTTTAACTGAAGATGCTTCGGACAAATTATGCAATTTATGTTGTTTGTCTGCCAAAATTATGTTAAAGTAATTTTTTTCTTACAACTAGCAGATAGAAAAGGCATTTTTAACTTGATAACAAGATTTCCATAGCAATGTGTCAACCATTTTTGTGTTAATTGACGTATATACTATTTTGTTTTTTAATTAATAAAAAACATTTGCACAGGGTTCTCATTACAGTAGCTTTGTTCTTTATGAAATGATGTGTTTTAAGTTGTGAACAGTAAACTAGTAAATGTTAAAACAAATCATTGCTACAAAAAATTGCATGAACAGAAAATTTACTTCAAAGTTTTTTTTGAGATTTTCTTGCTGGTTGAGCACTCTTCCAATCTCTACATATGTTTATGTAGCCTACCAACTGTCATATTGCTTTCCATATACTTCCAAAAGAATGCATAAAGTAGCTTTTAATTGCCTCAAAAATAATTTTATGTGGAGGAGCATGCCCCCAGACCTCAGGAGGGAGCTCTTGAATTGTCAGCCGTGTACTCCATGCAGCTAGTCATCTACTCCATGACTCATTTAGAACCCTGTTTGCATGTTTTGCACATGAACTCTGCATGAAAACAGTGTGTAGGTGGTGAAAATGAGGTGCACTTACTATGTATGTTTGCTCTTACACATGTGAGAAGTACTCTGCATGTATTGAATATAACATATGACAGTTCTTCACTCAATAAGTGATGAAAACTAAATTAAATGGAAACTAATTATTTTCTTCTGCAGATGGTATGATGTGTCCAATGTACAAACAGGGCAACACAGTTGATTGACATGTATCTGAAGATGATCCTTTCTTATTTTGGTAAGAAAATTGATATGATGTGCTAGAGCTATTAATAGATTTAACTTCAACATAAAACAAAGTGATATACTGAATGGCTGTCTATGCAAGTGACAGATACACTGAGTGGCTGGATGACTGACTGACTGACTGATTGATTGATTTACTCTCTGACTTGTTGATAGACTTACTGACAGATTTACTATCACAGACTGGCTAATTGAGTAACTGATTGTATAACTTACAGAAAGAGAGACAGACAGAGAGACTGAGTGATGGACTAGCCTTTTTACTTATCAATTGTCTGACTAACTAGGTTGTTAAGGGGGCTGATGGAATGACTGCTTGGCTTACTGATGAACTGACTCGCTCACTAATTGATGGATCGATTATACGATTGACTGACTGACTAATTGGTAACTACTTTATAGTGGACTGACAGGCTAACTACATGCAAATGACTGACTTTGGGACTTAATGATGCAGACTGTTTGACTGACTAGTTGACTAAGCAACTACAGTATGTGAATTAGAGACTGGCTAATGATAGACCAAGTGGTGGGCTGCTCTGATGACTGGACAACTGAGTGAATGACTTACTAAAAGATTAATGAAAGGAACTTGTGCACAGACTGGCTGACACAATTACTGAATAGTTGACTGTGTAACAGACACACTGTCTGGCTGGCTAAATTACTGGCTGACAGTGTTAATGACTTACAGAGTGACTGACTGACCACTTGACAGAACAAGAGACTGACTTTCTGCCTTACTGACAGCTTAACTATATGACTGATTGATTGGATTGCAGGTAATTTAGTGTTAACAACTGAGTTGAAAACGTAAATTAGCCACCGTAAAGGGTAAAAAAGCTGACGTTTCGAGCGTTAGCCCTTCGTCAGAGCGAATTCGCCAATCGCTCTGACGAAGGGCTAACGCTCGAAACGTCAGCTTTTTTACCCTTTACGGTGGCTAATTTACGTTTTCAACTCAGTTGTTAACACTAAATTACCTGCTATACTCTCCCACCGACGCAGCACCACAGTTTCTTTAGAAACTTACCCCTTTATTTATATGATTGATTGGATTGACTGACTGAATTTTAAATAAAAACTGATCAGGTAACAAAGTGGTGCTCTGAATTGATGAGTGGATGACCAACCAACTTTCTTACTGATCAATGGGCCAGGTGAGCCTGACGAATTGACTTAGATGCTGACTCTCTGAATGACTAACTGTCAGTGTGAATGATTGATTGAATTGCTTTTGACTGGATGAATTTTAGACTGAAGCATCAGATAGCCATATGATGCATTGTGTGAATAACAGGATTACTGAACGAGTAACTCACTAAACAACCAGTCAAGAGACTTGAGTGCATTGAATTTGTAAGTCAATGACTCCCCAACTGATATAGAAGTGACGGACACACTGGGTGGCTGATTGGCTGGTTTACTACCATACTATATGACTGAGATTGATTGACTGACTGTCTGACTGATGTATCGATTTTCAAACTGACTGAAAGTCTAACTCACTCACTGACTGACTAATAAACCAACTGATTGATTGAATTATTGAGGGACAGTCAAGATAGTCTAATGACTGATTGACCAAACAAACAACTTGTGAATGAAATGGCCACTGAAATAATCAACTTACGTACTAACTGACTGACTCACTGGCCAATCAACTGACTGATTGTCTGACTGACTTATTAAGGGATGGAATCACCGACTCATTGAAAACCAGTGGACTGATTGGTTGGCTATATGACTTGCTGCTGGATGGAATAATGCACTGATTGTTTCACTGACTTGTAAACTGAATCGCTGACTCAATGAGTGACTGACTGGAGAACTGACTTGCTGATCTAGTAACTGACTTCCTGACCTAGTAACTGACTTACCAACTGACTTGATGGCTGGTTGTCTGAGCTACTGAAAAGAGGCACTGACTGTATAGTTGATCAACCTGTTGACTGTTAGGATAAGTAGATGACGGAATGAGTGACCAACTTTTAAGATCAATGGAGGGACTAGTGGACTGAGTGACTAACTAACTGAGTGAGTGACAGACACATTGATTTGCCGCTAATCGATTAACAAGATGATTGACTGGTGGACCGGCTGGTTTTCTGAATGACTGAATGAATGATTGCCTATTTACTGAACTGGCCAGATGATTGTCTCTATGACTGACTGAGTGATAGAAACACTGGCCAGATGATTGTCTCTATGACTGACTGAGTGATAGAAACACTGGCCAGATGATTGTCTCTATGACTGACTGAGTAATAGAAACACTGGCTAGCTGATTAGCAGTTGACTGACTTTTGGACTGGCTGGCTGAATGATGAATGACAGAAGTAAAGACTACATAACTGGTTGGATGACTAGCTGGCTGACTGAACAGGTCTTTGACTGGTTGAGTGACCAAGCGATTAGCTGAGAACATAGAACTCACGGCAATATTGAAATTTCTTTTTCTTTGTCAACACTTGATCACAATTTTGACAAAAATCACCTCACCAACTCATCACTTTTATATAATTTCAAGAAATTATTTGAAGAGCAGTGGATTGATGTAGTGACATGAGTGAACCTGAAAACTAGACCAATAAGAAATGCTTTGAAGATCAATTTATATGTTAAGCTGAATCCTCATGCATTTTGATTGATTCTTACTGATGATCCACTAGGAGACAGGCGCATAGATGACGTCACTATTGATAACATTTTAGTTTTTTATGACAGAAAAATGTGGGAAGAATATCAGTGACACGCCCGGCTGCGCCTTGTGTGCCACTTTTTTGTTCTTACCACATTTTGACATCATCTGTGATCTATTACTGAACGGAAACTGGGAATAAATTTGTTGGGTGGATTCTTGTTTGGGATTTTTTATGGGATTTGATTACCTGAACAGGGTTGTTGGGGTAGTGACATGGAGTACAGTGCAAGACAAAGGTAACATAGAGAAATGATTTTTTTTTTCCAATGGCTCCACCTCTTTATTGTTGTTTATTTCCCTGCTGTCGAGATACTGCAACATTGTCGTGTGCTGTGCTATCAAATATTTGTTTTTCTCATTATTTCATTGCAGACGAACAATTGTTCTTCGAAGACATCGAGGAATTGTCGGTGACGTCAACGTGGATTTAAAGTTACAAGTTGATAGTGTTGATATCCTGAGTACAGGTTAGAGAGTTGTACATCGTATGTATATCCTAAGGAGAACCAATTTCTGTAAGTTTGGATGATGCAGTTTGCTGCAAGACGCTATCAATTGACCCTCGAATGTGTATCTTATTCTCTTTGTAACATTGCTGAGAGAATTAAACTATTGGTTAGATATTGAAGCGATAGGGGCCTTTTGCAGTCACGATGGCAACGCCGAGGAAAACGGTCAAGAACTTTAATTAAAAAATGTATTTTTTTTATCCAACGGTGCCACATCGTAGCTTCAGCATATTGTATGTGAGCCGTGTTTAGTTCTAACTTAAATCAATTGCCGTTGGGTTGTCAGCTCTCTAACACGCACATTTGGTGATTTCACGTTGAATTCAATGCAGTTGTGACTTTCCACCTTGTGAGAGTTGATCCTAGTCGAACAACGATTCTTAAATTAAACGTTGCTGTTTGGCTTTTGGCTCTTTTCGCTTCAGTGGTGTGCCCAAAATTATAGAATACAGTGGTTTCTTTGTTTAACAAAAAAAGTATTAGGCAAGCTTATTGTTTTCCAGTGATGAAATTCTTCGGTTACGTTAATTTTTTTGTTCACTGGTAGTGTGGATGAACAATTTAAAAATCAGTTTTATCCTTCGACGGGATAGGTTTTGCTGAATTTGCTTAGCAGGATACGTTAATAATATTTAAAAATTTGCTGAAAATGCTAAGCCATTTCAGAAATCCACTTGCTGAACGCAACAAAATCATATGCAAATTCGATACCAAGAGTGAATTTCACACATCCGACGATATGAACTAAAAAAAAGGAATGAGAGAAACAGAATTAAGAGGATCTGTATATTTATTATCTTCTGTTTGAGGGTCATCCTGTCATCTAGTTACTGAAGGTAGCGGTAATTTTAATAACCCTTTTTACTGCAACATTGGTATGGTTATGTTGGTTTGAATTCCACCTCTTTGTTATTAATTTATTTCCCGGTTGTAAGTAGACCAAAAAATTGCCGTGGGCCAATTTAGCCAATTTGTTAATCTTTTTTGTTCTCGAATCTTTTTTTTGGCAGATGAAAAATTTTTTTGATGTACTTTCTTGGGGGAGTTTTTGGTGATGTCGACGTGGATTGAAAGTTTCAAGCTCATCGAGTTGGTGTTGTGATTACAGGTTAGAAAGTTATGCATCTCTTATGTATCATTAAGGAAACCAACATATTCACAATGAAACAACTTTGAGAGAATTAATCTAAAGTGAAAAGATAAGAGAGTAATAAGACAAAATCCAGGTAAACTGTACATTTATTGCCTTCTGGTTAAGGATCGTCCCCTCACGTAGTTTACAAGAGTAGCTCTCACTTAAGCAAACGCAACTAAAAAGCCTTTAATTGTGGGTTTTACTTTTCTTGCGATTTAATCAAAGCTTTTATTAAATTGAATTTGTAATTTGTTGGATCATGTCAAAACTGACTATCTGAATGTGTTTTTTTTTTCCTTTTAATTTTAGTATCGAGAACTTCAAGGAACATAGACGTTAATGTCCAGCCAGGAAGTCGAGAAAAAAGGAGAGCAGGAGTTGTAAATTTACTCTGATAGCTTTTGCACTGCTCGTACATTAGAGTAGGAAACTGGTTTAGTACATTATGATACCTCATAATAAATAAATCATTATGAAACATTGTGAGTTTTTTAAATAACTGGAGGAGTTGTTAAAAATCTCCCATCCACCATCCCCCACCACACCCACCTCTTATAGACAGTTTTTTTAGTAATGATAAAAGTTGTCTACCTTGTGGTGTTGACATTTATTCCAAAGGTATGAGTTTTATGTAACTAAACGTCTTTTGTAATACACATGCGTATTAAAATATGTTGTTACCACAAGGTAGACAACTTTTATCATTTCTAAAAAAACTGTCCATAAGAGGCGGGTGTGGTGGGGGATGGTGGCGGATCGACCCCCAATTTTTCGTTCTTTCCCTAGGCGACATCTGTTTTTCCTTGACTTGGTCATTTTCACGTGAAATCTACGAGATGGTAAAGAGAAAAAAAACTTAGGATGAGCCACGGTGTGACGTTATGGTACACAATATGACAGCAAAACGCATGCGTTCAAATTGAGCCCCATAAAGACGAGAATTCTTACAGCTTTATATAAATTTCCCCATATTTGCCTAAACTATTTCAAAGTAACGTCTCAGCAAAAGACTACGAAAACATGTTCACTTTAAGGTGTCGTTACACAACTGTAACTAAACTTACCACTTATCTTTTACGACATTCTCTATGACCTTGTAATCTTCACAGTACTTGAGAGAGAAAGAAAACATTGCACTCGTGTCACACTACCCAACATATATGCAGTTGTATTCGCAACTCAGTTGATAATACCAAATTACTTTGTAATTACTAGATCTATTTTAAAAGGACAAATTTAGAAAATACGCTCACATACATTACATGATTACATATTTAACACACTAAAAACCAAATAACCCCCAATTTTTTTTCTCTGGTTTTACTTCCAAAATTTTGAAAATTCTGAGAATTTTCTCAGAATTTAAAACTTCCGCGAAAATTTAAAGCTTTCACATTTCATTAATGTTCTGTGCATAAGCATACCATTTCATTGAACAAATGATTGTGATGTTTAGCCCCCTAAATTTTTGAAGTTCTGTATTTTTTTTGCTCTGAGTTCATAAGATTTGATTCAGCGAATTACTCCGGAAATCTTGTCGCTCAGTTTAAACCAGCTAACTGGTATGCACAACGGTTCAACATATTTGTTGATGTAAAATTGTGGAATGCATTAAAACAATAACGTCTAAACTTACTTTTTCTGTACTTAATTTGTAAGTCAGCACAGCACAGCACAGCTACTTTATCTGATGTCATCCTAGTTCTCACACATAAAAGGAAGATAGAGGTAAAAGTAAACAGAGGGTCAAAACTAAGAGAAAAGCAGTATGGCTAACAGCTACAAGGATATTTAGCTAAGAGAATCCACAACGGTTCTTAGAGTAAAATGACAATGGTTTTACGTACTTCTGTTAATGACAATCTTGAAAATATTTTTTATTTTGCTTGTTACTTAAATATTAAAAGTAGCCGACTTCATCGATAACTTGTCTTTGTACAGGCCACCACGTTTTAATCTTTAGCTGATGTTAAAAATGCTAAAAAAAAGAGCTAGACCAACGTTCGAATGAAGTGAAAGAGAATTGTAAAAGTGCGCACGATACTAACCTAACAATTCAAGAGAAGAGAATCGTTGAGGTGTGCGAGATGCTAACCTAACAATCCAATGAAAAAGAATCATAAAAGTGCGAAAAATGTTAACCTAAAAATCAAATGAAAAGGAACCCAAAAAGACCGCGCGATACCAACATAACAATCGGATAAAAGAGAATTCTTGATGCGCGCTAGATACTGACGCAACAATCCAACGAAAAAAAATCCTTAAAATGCGCGAAGTACAAACGTAACAATCGCATGAAAAACAATTCTAAAGGTTAGCAAGATACCTGCGTAAAGATCCGAAAGAAAAGGAATTGCAGATCTGCGCACGGAACTAACGTAACAACTAAATTAAAAAGAAGCCTCACAATTCGCGAGACCCTAACGTCAAAATCCAATGAAAAAAGAATGCGTAACAATAATATAACAATCGGATGTAAGGAAATCCTAAAAGTGCGCTAACTAGAAACATAACAATCGAATGAAAAAAGATTCAAAAAGTGCGCGAGACACTAATACAACAATTCCATTAGGAAAAAACACAAAAGTGCGCCCGAAATGGACGTAACATTGGAAGAACAAAAAATACTAAAGGTACGCAACATACTTAACAATCAAAGAAAAAGAATGATAGGTGCGCACGATACTAACGTAACAATCGAATGAAACCGAATCTTAAAGGTCCACGAGATACTGACGTAACAATCGAATGAAAAAGAATCTAAAAAGTGCGCGAGATATAAACGTAACAATCGGATGAAAAAGGAATCTTAAAGGTGCGCGAGATACTATCGTAACAATCGAGTGAAAACGAATCTTTCAAGTGCACAATCGAACGAAAAAGAATTTTAAAAGTTTACTGGTTACTTACGTAACAATCAGGTGAAAAAGACGTGTAAAGGTCTGCGCGATACTGACATAACAATCGGATAAAAGAGAATCCTTAAAGTGGGCAAGATAATAACGTAACAATCTGATGAAAAAGAATCCTAAAAGTGCATAAGAAACTAACGTAATAATCCGATGAAAAAGAATCCTATAAGAGCACAAGATACTAACGTAACAATCGAATGAAAAAGAATCTTTAAAGTGGGCAAGATACCAACGTAACAATTGAATGAAAAAGAATCCTAAAAGTGCGTGAGATACTTAAGTAATTTCGAATGAAAACGAATCCTAAAGGTGTGCGAGATACTAACGTAATAACTGAATAAAAATAATCTTAAGAGCGTGCGATATGCAGAGAATAATACATGGCGCGCATAGCTATAGAATTTCTCTTCGAGTTGAACACGAGAATAGAAATTCCATATCTACAAGCGGCCATGTATTCTTTTGTTTATCATCTTAACACAATTATTATAGCCCTTTACTGCAAAGAAAAGTCGATTTCACTAACAAATAAAAAAATAGGATCCACGATCCCCGAAAAAGAGTTGTAAAGGGCGTTGATGATAAGGCTCAATATGAAAAGATGCGTTGAATCATTACAAAAGCAAACAATGGACGTAATTTTCAATCCAAAAATTATCAGTTATTGATGTTTACCCTCGCGACAGAAGTAATATTTTCAAGTACACGGCCAAAATCGGTTTGTGCAAAATCTATCAATTTTCTTTCTCAGCCGCGAGAAATCCTTTTACCAAAGCCATTGAGTACGTAACTTTCGGTTTTTTCTTTGTGCATCTTGGTTTTCTTCCCCTTCTTGGAAATTTTAAACGTCACTGCGAATTTTTTAAGTGTATTACCAGCCATAATTCAAGAAAATTTTAACGAACGAACTTGGAGTGAAGGCTTTGCCATTCATTCATCAACATCACAGAGTGGCACGAAAGGCGAGTGACGTATCAGCAGCTGATCGGCGACATCAAACACAAGTAAAAATTAACGTATTTTTTCACCTACGATGTTACGGCTTTTCTCAGAGCTAGAAATCTTTGTATAACAACGTAGTTTATAAGACAAAAAACGAAACAATCGAATAATAAAATTTTAAAAGAGCCCAAGATACTCTAACGTAATGGATCAAATGAAAAAAAAACCAAAAAAGTGCGCGAGATACTAACGTAACAATCGAATGACAAAGAATTCTCAAAGTGTGCAAGATACTAACGTAACAATTGAATGAAAACGAATCCTTTAACTGCGCAAGATACAAACGTAGCAACCGAATGAATAAGAATCCATAATGTATGCAAGATACTCACGAAACAATCGAATAAATATGAATCCTTAATGTGAGCAAGATACTAACGTAGCCATCGAATGAAAAATATCCTTTACACAATGCACAATATACCAACGTAGCAATCGAATGAAAAAGTTTCACCCAACGAATCTCTTCCTTAGTTTCAATCTGTGATGCAAAGACTTGGTCCCCCCCCCAAAAAAAGAAGGAAATGCCTTATTGGTGCGCAATTCTTGGTGCGCAATTCTTGGTGCGCAATTATGGTGCGCAAGATACTAACGCAACAATTGGATGAAAATGAATCCTACAAGTGCGCGAGATACTAACGTAATAATAAAATGAAGACGAATCCTACAAGTGCGCGAGATACTAACGTAATAATAAAATAAAAACGAGTCCTGCTAGTGAGCGAGATACTAACGTAATAATAAAAAAAACGAATCTTACAAGTGCGCGAGATACTAACGTAATAAAATAAAAACAAATCCTACAAGTGCACGGGATACTGACTTAACTATCGAATGAAAAATAACGCAATGAACGAATGAAAAAAAGTCCAAAAAGTGTGCAAGATACTAACGTAACAATCGAATGACAAAGAATGCTGAAGGTGTGCAAGATATCTGCTAACGTAACAATTGAATGAAAATTAATACTAAAGGTGCGCGAGACACTAACGTGACAATAGAATGAAATGAGTCCTAAAACTATGCGAAATACTAACTTAACCATCGTATGACAAAGATTCTTAAAAATACTCGAGATACTAACGCAACAATTAAATAAAAAAGAATCCTAAAGATGTGCTGGATTCCAACGTAACCATCGAATGACAAAAAATCCAAAAAGTGTGCAAGATACCAATGTAACAATCGAATAACAAAGAATGCTTTAGGTGTGCAAAATACTAACGCAACAATTGAATAAAAATGAATCAAAAAGGTGCGAAAGATATTAACGCAACCATCAAATGAAAAAGATTCTTTAAGTTGCGCAATATACCAACTTTGAACGTAGCAATCGAATGAAAAAGAATTCTTATGGTGCGCAATATACCAACGTAACAATTGAATGAAAATGAATCCTAACAGTGCGCGAAGCTAAAGTAACAATTGGATGAAAATAAATCCTAACAGTGCGCGGGATTCTAACGTAACAATCGAATAAAAAGAATTCTTAAGGTGCGTAAGATGCTGACGTAACAATCAAATAACAATGGAATGAAAACGAATCCTAAAGGTCAGCTCGATGTTAACGTAACAATTTAATGAAAGAGAATCCTACAAGCGCGCGGGATACTTACGTAATAGTAAACAAAAACGAATCCCAAAAGTGCGCAATAGACTAATGTAGCAATCGAAAGAAAAAGAATCATTGAAGTGTGCCAGATACTAACGTAACACTCGAATGACAAAGAATCCTCAAGGTGTGCAAGATACTCACGTAACAATAAGATGAAAATGAATCCTAAAGGTGCGCAATACACTAAAGTAACAATCAAATGAAAGAGAATCCTAAAAGTTCCCAAGATACTAATGTAACAATCGAATGAAAAAGAACCCAAAAAGTGCGCAAGATATTAACGTAACAATCGAATGAAAAAGAATCCTAAAGGTGTGCTGGACACTAACGTAACAATTGAATGAAAATGAATCCTGAAGGTGCGCGAGACACTAACGCAACAATCAAAGAAAGATGAATCCTAGAAGTGTGCGAGATACTAACGTACCCTTCGAATGAAAAAGATTTTTGAAAGTGCCCAAGATACTAACGTAACAATCGAATGAGAAAGAATCCTAAAGGTGTGCTGGACACTAACGTAACAATTGAATGAAAATGAATCCTGAAGGTGCGCGAGACACTAACGCAACAATCAAAGAAAGATGAATCCTAGAAGTGTGCGAGATACTAACGTACCCTTCGAATGAAAAAGATTTTTGAAAGTGCCCAAGATACTAACGTAACAATCGAATCAAGAAGAATCCTAAAGGTGTCCTGGATACTAACATAACCATCGATTGAAAAAAAAAATCCAAAAAGTGCAAAAAGATACTAACGTAACAATTGAATGAAAATGAATCCTAAAAGTGTGCGAGATACTAACGAAACCATCGAATGAAAAGATTCTTTAAAGTGTGCGTTATACTTACGTAAACATCGAATGAAAAAAGATTCTTAAAAGTGCGCGAAATACTAACTTAACAATCGAATGAAAAATAATTCTTAAGGTGCGCGAGACTCTAACGTGACAATCGAATGAAAAAAAAGAATCCTGAAGGTGCGCAAGACATCAATGTAACATTTATTGCCCATATTTAAAAACAGAAAAGCGTATTACTAATCTTACATCTTAGTAACATATCTTCCTAATTAACGTCATTCGTCAAGGCCTTCAAATTTAAACGTCAATCGTCGAAGGCCATAAAAATTAATCACCAACCGTCAAAGCTACCTCCCCTATAACGACCCTCCTTAAAGTGTACAGAATGCTACCAGATATTCCTTAGACCTATAGCATGCTTACGCTTGCTCTTACGTGGGACGGGTTAAAGTGTTACGTTAGTGCCCTTCCTTTCCATTCACATCTCTTAGCTATCCCCACAAACTACCAATGGTACAAAATATAACTTTATGGAGAAAGACTAATTACCTCTTACCATTCAAATCATCCAAAGAGCTTAAAGGAGCTTTTCCATGGTAACATAGACGGCCACTAACTTGGATTTAATCGCATTTCCTAACATCACGCGAGTGTCCAAGTTCTACAATGTAACAAAAAAAAAACAAGAGGCTGTCAATCAAACAAAATTTTTGATGAGTGTGAGGACTTCCAAGTATCAGTAAAAAAATTCATTACGCTGTCAAGAATGCCGCAAAAGCGAGATTCGCCTTAAAGGAGCTCAGTCACAGTTGCTGAAAACGAAACGTTTGGCCTACATTCTCCTTTCTTTTTTGTGAGACCAAGTGTACGCATCAAGCAGATAAAGACTAACGAGGAGATTAGTTGGGTAAGACTAACTCTTTTGTGGGTCAGCTCTTAGTCACCCATCTCTTACACAAAGTCCACTCTCTGTTCAGCGCATAAAGACAGTCCAGTGGCCAAAACAATCAACACACTCACTGTATTTCCTTTTCCTTTTTTTGGGACCAAGTCTTTGCATCACAGATTGAAACTAAGGAAGAGATTCGTTGGGTGAAACCGACCCTGTTGAGGGTCAGTTCTAAGCCACCCATCTCTTGTGCAGAGTCTACTCTCTGATCAGCGCTAAAGACGGTCCCGTGGCCAAGACATTTAACACACTTACTTCATTTCCTTTTTCTTTTTTTAGGGACCAAGTCTTTGCATCACAGATTAAGACTAAAAAAGAGATTTGTTGGGTGAAACTGACAGCATTAAGAGTCAGCTCTCAGTCACCCATCTCTCATACAAAGTCCACTCTCTGTTCAGTGCATAAAGACAGTCCAGTGGCCGAAACATTCAACACGCTCACTTCGTTTCCTTTTCCTCTTTTTTGTAGGACAAGTCTTTGCATCACAGATTTAAACCAAGAAAGAGATTAGTTGGGTGAAACTGACCCTGTTGAGGGTCAATTCTTAGTCACCCATCTCTTGTACAGAGTCTACCCCTGTTCAGCGCAAAAAGACAGTCCAGTGGCCAAAACAATCAACACACTCACTGCTTTTCCTTTTCCTCTTTTTTGTGGGACCAAGTCTTTGGATCACAGATTGAAACTAAGGAAGAGATTTGTTGGGTGAAACTGACTCCTTTGTGGGTCAGCTCTTAGTCACCCATCTCTTGTACAAAGTCCACTCTCTGTTCAGCACATAAAGACAGTCCAGTGGCCAAAACAATCAACACACTCACTGCTTTTTCATTTCCTCCTTTTTGTGGGACCAAGTCTTTGCATCCCAGATTAAGACTAAGGAAGAGATTTGTTGGGTGAAACTGACTCCTTTGCGGGTCAGCTTTTAGTCAGCCATCTCTTGTACAAAGTCCACTCTCTGTTCAGCACATAAAGACAGTCCAGTGGCCGAAACATTCAACACACCCACTTCATTTACTTTTCCTATTTTTTATGGGACCAAGTCTTTGCATCACAGATTAAGACTGAGGAAGAGATTTGTTGGGTGAAACTAGTCAGCTCTTAGTCAACCATCTCTTGTACAAAGTCCACTTTCTGATCAGCGCATAAAGACAGTCCAGGGGCCAAAACATTCAATATACTCACTTCAAATCCTTTTCCTCTTTTTTTGTCTGGCCAAGTCTTTGCATCACAGATTAAGACTGAGGAAGAGATTTGTTGGGTGAAACTGACCCAGTTGAGGGTAAGTTATTGATCACCTATCTTCTATGCAAAGTCCACTTTCTGATAAGCGCATAAAGACAGTCCAGGGGCCAAAACATATAACAAACTCATCCTTTTCCTTTTTTCTGTCTTTACATAACAGTTTACGACTATGGAAGAGAAACTGACTCCTTAATCAGTGAGTTCTTAGTTGCCCATCTCTCGTACAAAGACCATTTTATGCTCATAGCATATTTACAGTCCAGTATCTGAAATAGCCTTTTTTTGTGGGACCAAGTCTTTTCCTAAAAGATTCAGGAAAAGATTGGTGGGGCAACATGGACTGAGGTGTATTTCTGCCATCACTAGGCCTAGGGTACTACATGTACATATTTGTCACAAGGAACTAAATTATGAATGGGCAACAGACCAAAATAATAAAGGGGGTAAGTTTCTAAAGAAACTGTGGTGCTTCATTGGTGGAAGAGTATAACAAGGTAATTTAGTGTTATCAAATGAGTTGATAATGTAAATTGGCCAACGTAAAGAGCAATTGTTCTGACAGAGAGCTAATGCTTGAAACATCAGCCTTTAAACTCTTTACAGAGATCAATTTACATTATCAACTCATTTGATAACACTAAAAGTACCAACAGACAAAAAAAAATTGAAAGTTATCCGGTGTACATTGTATCCAATGTAAACAATGTATACAGTTTTCAGTTGTATCAATACTTATCTCATTGAACTCAACTACACAATCAAAAATCCAGGAACAGAGGCAAAGGAGCATACTTGTTATTCTGAAAAGGAAAGAAAGATATCATTTATGACACTTCAATATGACACAATTTAATTGATGTCCAACAGTTACATAAAGGAATTTTTTTGCTCTAGGGTTGTTTTGCTGTAAAGCAAAGTCGATTCACCAGAAATCAATAGTTGTCCAAAACAAATTTTAAGAATTTTTGGTCCAACACTAAGTTTGTAATATTGTTACCCTCCTTACCATATAGAACTCATTATGTAATTATTCGAGTCTGGTTTTGTCAGTTATGTTTGTAAATACTGATTATCAACCTTGTTATTGTATATGACTCGGTTTCTTGTCTATTCTGAAGGTGAAGGGATTTTTACTCTGAAATGGAAGTCTCTTAGCTATTTGTGTTCCCCGTTACATTTCTGTATACAAGTAGAGGGTATCTTCTCAAGTAATCTGCCATCTATTGATATTTAAATGTATAACAAATAACTACTCCTTACCCACCTATCGATACATGTACACATGTATCAAATTGAATAAACTTTTAATGATTCAAATCTGTTAATTGTCCCTCAAACTAGACATTGATTTTGGTGGCTGAGCTGATTCTGTGATTTGAGTTGACCTTTTTAGTTCAGTCTAAGTTTTAAGCCCTCATAAATTTTTTTTTGTTTCACTTAAGTGGATAAACTTAGTTAAAAATAGCAGACCTTGGCTAAATGAGACACCCTAAAGGCAGAGAACTGTTTCTGTGTTGTTTGCATCCAAATACTATGTAGTTATTGACTGTGTGGGAGGGCCAGGTAGGAAAATATGTGGCTCATATGGACCAAGAGAAACGTTTTATCATCTGACCACTAACTGTTTAAAATTTTGTTTTAACCTAGAAAGGACTTTTACTTGCATACAAAAGGAAGGTGCACACAAGACAACTACTAGAGACTTTTCCTTTTTCTCTTAGAGTCAGAACTTACAAGAAACTCATAATTCATTAAGAATGCCACCCATTTTCTCATTTGTTGTAATTATTTGAGGTTGAAGTCAACAATCTCAATTCACATTCTCAGAAAATGCAAAAGAGCCATGTGGGTGCTCACATCAACTAGTCCAGCCCACCAAATGTCAGCTTTCACTGTGGTTTTCTATAGGATTACAAGCTCAGGACTGCATGGACACAGTTGAAAAATTCACACTTACCAGTACAATACTTTCACACTTGGTACTTTTCTGCAATAACTGTATATACAAGAAAACAAGATTTGCACCACTTCCTTATCCTATGGGCAAAATGTGTGAGATAGTGATTCTAAAATTGATTACAAGAGAAAACTGGGAATCTGTGAGATCCTAATGCGACAATCGATCACAGGAGAAAAGGGAAACAGTCATGGCAGATTCAAAAAGCACTTCCACTATTTAACTTACAATTCATGAGACTGAGAAAAGATTATATCAAAGGTAAGCCATATTTTATTAAATCGGTACGGAAAAATCACAGCCCATAGCTGGTCATAAGTACCTTCTCTAACATCATGGAGGCAAATACTACTAAAAGCACCCAAGTAACTAACTTACAGTTTGTGAGACTGAAAAAGCATTACTTTTTAGCTAAGGCATAGTTAATTGAAAAATTAGTGCAGAAAAATCACAGCCTACAGCTGGTCATAAGTACATTCTTCTATAAAGTCAAGGCAGCAAATACTAATAAAAGGCACTTTGGCATCTAACTTACAGTTAACAAGAATGAAAAAACATTTATATCCCAATTCACTACCCTGCTCAAACCAATATAAAACATTTATCATGTAATAGGCAGCCATAGTTGGGGTGTATCAACACAAGCTGTGTGTGACCCTCTTTACTATGTCTTACAAGCAAAATTACAGAAACTGAAATGCTCAAAATACAACAAGCAAACAACTAATAATACATTAACACACTGACTTATGCATATTCTTTGTAAATATGTAAATGAAAAACTGACAGCAAAATTACAGAAACTCTGAAAGGCTCAAAAGACAACAAGCAAACTACTAATAATACAATAAATGCACTAACTCTTGTGCATACTCTTTGCAAATATGTATATGAAAAACTGACAGCCCTCACTTATTAGGTATTTAACTTTGAGGGTGCAGAGATGCTACTACAACGCGAATGAATATTAATGAGAGCAACACGGTATATATACCAGCTCTCTGCAAATGAGGTAATTGTAATGACATACCATGCAACACCCCACACAATAGGTTACGTAACCCATAATAAATTCATTACTTTTTAGCTGAGCCATAGTATATATAGAAAATTCAGTACAGAAATACCACAGCCTATAAGTACATTTTCTAAATCATGGCAGCAAATACTACTAAAAGCACCTTTGCAACTTCATATTAGCCTGAAGAAAATAAAAAGGAAACAAAATTAATTGAGCTTGGATAAACCCCAACCCTGTGTTAAAATTAAGTATTACAAAAATGAAGCCCACTAAGAACAGGAGTACATCCCCCAAATAAGTGCCCACCCCAAAGGCCACAGTATCAAATAAGCAGCCCTCTAGAGTAAGCACCCCCCCACTCCTTCCTCACTTTCTCAAATAGTAGGGATACAGTGAAAACCTGTTTGTATCACCAGATTATTTACGACTTTTAAGATTAAACTACAGTGGAATCCATACAGGAGAATAGTCCATTTTAAAACTGCATGCGTTGCTTGGTTGCCAAGCCTTTTAACAGGAGTGAGGCTAAACATGACCTTGTTATCATACAAATCTTGCTGCTTTTCAAATGTAAATTGCCTTGTTGTTATGCTAAATAGATACTGGTCTCTATTACAACAAGGTCACCTTCAGCCTCACTCCAAATCAAAAGGCCTGGTAACTAAGTAAACAACCGTAAAATGGCCTGTTAGATTCTTTTTCGGAGCCAGTTATTTCTATCTCCATATGCTTGCAGAGTTCCTTTATGCGCAGTATCTATTCTTTTAATTTTTTCCTTTTGCCCCACTAAATTAATAAGCACCCCCTTGTGTTTTGCACCAAGTGTCCCTTCTTTTAGCTGAAATATTAAAAAAGCACCCCAGTACTTATTTGAGGAAATACAGTATTTGTTTTATTTCAGAAAGACACATTTCTATTATTTGCACAAAGCAAGCAAGAGATACGACAGAAAACGATCTACCACGGGAAATGCCCTTACTGTGGTGTGTCTGTAGTTACCTAGGACCTGTCTTATTGCAAATAGTGAATAAAGTAAGTCAGTTACTCACCCTGCTCTTCGGAATTAGGATCTTGTTGACCTTGAGTTACCTGTTCCAGGATATTAAAAGCTTGAGACAATAATTGCAATCCCTTCCTAAACAGATTTAGGCTTTCCTGTAGCTGGGTACGCTGTGCCTCAATGTTGTCAGGTATAATTACCCCTCTAACAGTTGCTGGCTGTTAAAAAATGAAAAAAATTTAAAGAATTGAAAATTAAAAGGAAACTGTGTCTCAGTGCAATGAAAATCAAATGGATTGGTCCAGGTACTAAACTTTGCTCCATTTTTTGTGTTATTTTCTTGCACTATAGTGCATCTTTCCACCCAAAATTTCATAAGTGATGCTAGAAATTTGTAAAACTTCAGCAAGAGGATAGATGGATTGATTTCTTCATTTTGGGAAGATGACTCCTTGGCCCAAAAAAACACAAAGAATCAATAAAAATAAATGGACAGACAAAATCATCAAACAAAACTTACAGGTTAAAATCAATCAAAACTACAAATAAAAATAGTGTTAAAAATTACAACAGTCACAAATTACTATTATATCACACAGCAACAGACAAGTTATGCAGCACATCTGCTTATCTAGTGTATAACATTAACCCATTGACATCCGATGTGCCCTCATGCACCCAGAAATAAAACCCCTCTGAAATTCCAATGCGCCCTATCAGAAATGGCTTGTTTTGATTGGCTGTAGCTTAGAAACAAAACTCCCCTGGGTATTGAAAAGCAGTGAAACGTGACATGCAAAAAATAAGCTTTCGTTTGAGACCAAACTCACTATTCCACGTTAACCGTGCGATTTTTGACAAATTTTTCAAAAATATGTCGTGGTCTTAGACATGGCTTCTGGAAGAATTGATGAAAATTAATTTTCATCCGATAAAGAGCAAGAAGTCTTCGCTGGTTTTATCATCAAAGAAATTGAAAAAAGCAACAAGCTCGTCAAGCACAGCATGAACAAAACTTGCTTTGCAATGTGGATGACGAGATGGAAGACTTTTTTGACCTACGGTCGCAAGAAAGGGGAAGCGATTCCGATGTTGAGCTATACGCTAGTGAGGAGGAAGAAGGAAGTGACGAAAGTAGTGATGAAGAATCTGCCGCAGAAGAAAGCCGACCAAATGCTCTTCAATGGTCTAGCTAATTGCGACAAATTAATGTTGAGGAATTCTCCATTTGTCGTGGCCCGACCAGGGATCTCGGAGTAAATGCAACTGCCAAAGATTTCTTCAATGTAATTATCGACAATGCTTACATTGACGAAATCTTTCGATTCAGGGGGTGGTCTGAGCTCTAAGGTGTGGAGCTCAATGGGTTAATAATAAATGTATCTTGAATGCAACTACTATGGTTTCTGATAAAGAAAACCTTTAAGTCCAGAAACTCAGATTTCTACAACATCTATATGCTCACAAAATTGTACCTGTTCATCGGTACTCTCTTTCGGAGTTCTTCCTGGTCGATCCATCCAAGCTTACCAGTATATATGTCAATCTAAAACAAAAGAAAAAGCTCTAATACCATAGTTGTGGAAAACCAAGAACTCTATAGCCTACATTTCCTTCATGATGGAAATTCCAAAACCAAAGGTTCTAATTTGTGTCTGTTTCAAATACAATATTTGGTCTCATTGTTTACACACCTCATGTCTTTGCAAAGCTTGCACAAAGTATGACAAGCCAAATATAGCAATATTCAACTCATCCAATTTTACTGCTATTGGTTCAGCACTCAACTATTCATTCTATCAATTAGTGTTGAGTCCTCCCTTTTTCTGTTCAGTGGTCTTATCAGTAAATAGGTAATCTAAACTTAACCCAGTGCAGCTCAAGTTTGCTTGTTTTCCCAAGCGAATTCATCTTTGTGGAAAGTATGGAAGAAAACCTACGTAGATTATCACAATGTTTGAAGCAGGCAAGCCAAGTAGTTCAAAATGAGAATAAAGGTAAAGACAGACCGGCACGGACTCCCCATGTGGCTTTCGATCGACAACTTTCCCTTTTCCCCCTAGTGCGCGCGAGCTGCTTTTAAATCGATCGCGTTTCACATCTTAGTTTTGGGTTCTTTTCAGTAAACGAGTACTCAAAGAACGCGAAAAATGAACCGACATACACTATGGCTTCTTCGTGTGCGACACGCACACTTTTACAACAAGGACTTTTCAACCAAAGTAGAACGCGCTGAGGGGGGAATTTTTCAAATAAAATATTAGAACCTACCTGTGATGATTTTGCTAAGCTCTTGCGCCTTGTGCGCTACAGCGTACACAAGGATTTCTGTCCTAAAACACTGTGGTCTCTGATGAGGCTCGGCTACAAAGCTTGATTCTTTTTCTACCCCTAAAGCATTATGGTCTCTGGTGGTCTATAGTGTCTCAAAATATGACGTTTTCCTTTGGTCCTAGCACGGGTTTAAAGAGGACTTCTTCTTCCATTTGTTTTAGTGGCAATGCGTTGTCGTTATTCTTTTAATCCGAATATATCTGCCATCCTCATGCTTAACTTTTTCTTAATTGTGCTGATTTATCGACCAATGCTTGTCCCAAATTCTTTCCAATCTAACCTTGCTAACGGTAGAGTAGCCATGATTCTCTAGCAGCGTGGCTTTCTCTCTCAAATCCTTTGATAAAGCAAAATGGAAGGAATCAGAGTGGTCATCATTGACACATAGTATAATGAAGAAAGATATCTGCGATCGTATCAAACATTTCACTAAGAGTCGTGATTATTATATTATTATTCCCCACACAATTTTTGGCCTCTATAAGCAGAAAGTCTTGGGTGGAACCTGAAACTCAAATAAATATAAATACCTCAGATGCAAGCGAAAACGAAGTCTCTAGTTCCCAACATCAACTATACTCAAGATATGTTTCAGTGTCAGTGGTAAAATATTCTGATCTTGATCCGTGGTTGTTCCTCGACAAGTTAGAATGCCTGCAATGCCATACAGATATGTTAAACATCACTTACTCGCAGTGATCGGCCGCTATTCAATAAGTCATTTTAATCGTGAAGACATGGAAGTCTACAGAAAACAGCGATACTTACAACTTAATCATCAAGATAAGAAAGTCTAGAAAATTGAGTCTAAGAAAACAGCGATACTTACAACTTTCAAACTATCACAGCCGCGTTCTTGAAAATGTCTCGATCTTGAGTCGGACATGCTTTACTTCGGTTGTAGATACTTCTCGGGAAGGGACGCCTCAAGGAATACTTATACTTACTTGTAATGATGAAATAAAAAAGGAAATACATATTCCTTGGGTCATGCTAAGTGTGATTACAACACAAGTCATACAAATTCTTCCTGTTATGGACTTAGTCAACCCTGTTGAACAAGATCCCACTGAAGACACTGCATATCAACAGGCGATGGAGCGATGGTGCTGTAGCGTAATGGTGTTACAATAAAGTGGTGGTCGCAACATGATGTAAGGGATAGATAATGTTTAGTTCGCGCATGCGGTCTACAGGAAACATCGCGTTAATTATTACTTCTCTGGTTAATACCAAATTATGCATTTGCATAAATCTAGCGTCCATGGCAACCCTTTAAGCCAAGATCTAGTTTAGCCAATGAAATCTTTCTGCATAGGTAATGTATGCGAGCAAAATTTAGCATGGCCGCTTTGGGGGCTGTCCTGGTGTACCGGTACACGGGGGAATTCCTATTGTTTTCATATCCATACATGGAGTTGTGACACAGTTCGTTAATGTTTCGTTCCTTTGTGTACCGGTACACGAGGATACAACGCTGCTTTGAGAACATGGAGGAGGGACTTGCGGTCGAAAATTTGAGTAAAATCGGTCAAAATTTGCCTGTATTCGACGAAAACACGTTGCTATAGTGGAGTCCAACAAGTACACCCTATGAAATCGACTGGAAACTTTGATTTCAATTAGGAAAAGGCCCGAATTTTTTCCAGCAAAGCAAGAGTCACAAGAGAAGACTTGAAACCTTACTGAACAACTGACAGTGGTAGGTGTTTTAATCCGAACTGTTTGAGACTCCATTCGATGCGCTTTTAATATGTTAAGATCGGCCGTTATGCGACTCCATTTTGAATTTCGGAGGTACTGAATTTCAGCAAAACAGTCTGTAAACGATTGGAGGGCTTTAGTTTTGGTTCCAAAGAGTGCGGAAACATTTTTATTCGTCTAAACTAGTACTTAAGCAAATTAATTACACTAGATTTACATACATGGTAATCGTTCTTAGTCAACGAGCCGATACCCTGCTAGTGAAGAGGAAAGAGATTTACTCGTCCGCTTTTCGTTTTAAATCTCTCTCTTTAGGTTTGGGGGCTTACCCTGCTAGTTCCGGACTCGTGGCAATGTGGTGGTTAACAAGGATTTGACGTAATTTCGTGTCCTTTTTCGTCACATGGTCAAAATGCTGGGAATGGATGTTGAATTCGGAGTGTATCCCGTTAATCCCTTGTTCGCCATAGAATCCAAGACCCACGTGCCATTGTCGAAGAAAAGGGCAAACATGTTCTTCTAGCATATGGAGCTTTGGTGTGATCATGATCATGTCTGGGAATCTTTCCCTAATGAACAGAAGAAAATCTGTGATATCTTCCTCTGCAACAAGAAAACAAGAAAAGGTGGAACAGACTTAAGACATGATCTAATTATTGTATTCATGTTTTCTATGAAAGTCAGGTTTTTTCTTTCACTTACCTAGCTTATCAATCTTGCCATTATTGAGATAGACTAAGTGGCAAGCAGCAGATAACTTGTAAACTTGTTCAAACTCAACACTTATTTCTCTTGCTTGAGAAAGGAAAGGACACAGCTCCTCTGTTTTTGTCACCACAGCACTGCATAGTTTAATGATGAACTGTCTTCCAACCAAAAAGAAAACAGCAACAATTTAGTAGAATTTTGTGATGCAACAAATTCCTTCTCTAAGGGTAGAATTTGTGTTATCTTGCAGCAAGTGTGTAAATGGTTACCAATGAATGATTTTCCATGGTAAGCTTGTCTTTCAATATTCGTTTTCTTGAGAACCTCGTTTAAATGAAATGATAGTGGTCCATTGGCTTTCTCAAAGGCAGCCAATTCCATTTGTTTATCCACAAGCTTTTCTTGTAATGTTGAGATAACGCTATTTAAATCTGGGTTATTTGACTGTTGATAGGTTGTTAAATTCATTTGAGCTAGTGTTAAATAAATAAATGATCTATAAAACAAAATCATAACTTCTTTAACTAAAAAAATAAGATGAGTTTGAAACATGTGTGATGGAATCAGAGGATTGTACAGCTGTGATACTGGGAAACACAAATATATTATTGTTACCTCCTCCTTTGCATTTCGAAGGAGTTTGTCTATCTCCTCCTATAGTAGTGTAAAGTAGGCAGGCATGATATTAACATTTGCATGCAGACTTTGTAAATTCAGCATCTCCTGTAAAGAATTGGCTTTTTCATGAAATTGTTGTGCCTGTCTAGTATGTAGCTGGGCGGCTCTGAATGCCTGGATTGTTCACTTCCCTGTCTCCTGCCACCACCCAAGCTAATGTGAAGTCCAAGAACACAAACCTGAAATAGAGAACCATTCAGTTTGGTGTTATGTATGTCCCTCTTCAAAGGGCGGAAATTGGAATATCTTATCTTTTGTTTTGAAAATGAATGTCTTTATTTTCAACTTAAAAAATATTTTATAACCTGGCCACCTGTTTTGAGGAGAATACTTGCCCCATCCTGAGACTGTGAAAGAAACTGTCAAATGATGAACAATCCAACTTCCTCCATTACTGATTAATAAACTTCCTTTGGGCTAGTTAGATTCACTGACAGTTGTTCCCACAGGTTGTTGTTGTGCCAGTGGTGGTAAGTTCTGCTTGTACTGATGGTACATTTACCTGTTCTGGTCACTTTCCCTCTGCTGCAGGTATGGGTTTCACTGGGACAAGGGGGGATGGTTTTGCTGAAACTGATCTTTGTGAAGGGGCTAAGATGTGTGTGGATACTGTTGTAGGGCTTGGAATGCAATATTCTTGATGCTGAGGTAGTTGGTGAAGTTTTACTGTGTGTTTACAAGTAGGACATTGAAAATCTAACTCTGAAAGTATAGTGGGAAGAACAAAAGGGGCTGGCTCAATGAACTCGTTAAGATTTAAAATGACAGTTCGGCACACCAGGCAAAGGGATCCACACATTTCAAAAGAAAGTGACAAACAACTAGCAAAAAATATGTGTGGAGTTGGGCATTTTGTCTGGACTGGTTGATCAAGTACCTCTTTGCAAATTGGGCACCTATACTCATGCTTGATGTTTTCAACAAACTGTTCTTAGTAAAGAGGTTCTGATCCTCTAAAGCTTTTTTTGATTCTTTACCTCCTCAGAGAATGAGAGTGTGGCTGGGTCAGGTTGGAAGCTTAAAGTGCCAGACATTCCTTCCACCATTTCCACTTGTTCCTTGGGTCCAGTTGAGTCCTCTCTGGGTTTTATTCCAGGCTTAATCTTTTTCCCACCAGATTTCCGTTGATCTTTAGAGAAACTGCAGATCTTACAGTTGCCACTGCATTTGTGTGGAGGCCACACATTGATTGCAAGGCATGTGCCTCCTCTTAAAACAAGCTTGTAGCACTTGTGGCAGAACAAGGGAGGGCACATGTCAAGGTCATCTTTATGAACTTTGACACCAAAGGCTATGAAAATAATCTCCATCTTACCAGTGCAAAGAAAACTGTTCTCATACTTATCTTTTGCCTTCTTCAATTGCTCTCCACAAATTCAGCAAAATTTTTCCAATATTTGTTGATGTTCAGAAAGGCCAAAGTTATCCATCTGAATGTACTAATCGAACCAAGTTCTAAACTAAACTTGGATTAAGCAACACAGTTCTAAATTGACTTAAGATATGTTCCAAAATTCCTTTTTCTGACCTTTTATTGCTTCAGAAGGGTACACCCTTAGGGTTTGTACCTTGTTTCAGGAAGGGGTGTCTATTTATTTCTCTCGATCAGTTCTTCAGGGTGCGGGAATATTCGCATTCTTGTGTTATTGTGTGTAGTTTGTTCCATTTGAAGGGGAAGGGAATATTCGCTAAAAACCATATTGATCATGGCCAAGAACAATGATTTAACTATCAGATCAAAGCACAAACAGTAATATATAATTGGAGGGTTTTCTTATCCCTGATTGTGATAGGTGCAAAGAAATCTTCAGCTTCTGAATGGAATGTCTGAAAGGATGAGAAAATATGAATTAAAACCAGTCAAACTTTTAGGCTGTTAAAATGTAAATTACTAAGTAAAGATTGCTAGCCAGTTCCACCACTAACCCCTACTGGTTAAAGAATCAATTATTTCCAAATAAAAACTTTATTGGTGAGAACCAAAGACATATGCACTTGGCAACTTTATTTTTCAACAAGCATTCTGTAACAATCTGATGGTCTGATGAGACTCTTATTACAGGAAATAAAAAAGAACTTGTACAACTGATAGTATCTTTGAGAATGAAAGTCAAACTTGTTTCCTTAGGCTGTATCCCCAAGGAACAAGACTGAATAAAATTAGATGACTTAACCAAAATAACGAGGAGAGTTTTGTTAACCTTGCTATGATATCATACATTGTGGCAGAAGTCGTCATGAAACTTGTTCTTGAGAACTACCATGAGGCTTTTACATCTTGAACCCCTAATTATTTATGTAATGGATTGGCCAGTGTGCCAATGAGCCAGTTTGTGAGTAAATGAAGGAACTAGTTTGTCAGTAAGGTGGTCTGTCAGACAGCCAGCCAGTCTGTCATTTACAGTTCTCTGGTAGGTTGGTCAGTCTGTCAGTTAATTTGTTGGTTAGTCATTTATTCAATAACTCAGTCATTCTGTCAGTTAACAACTGCATTCTTCTGTAAGACAGCTAGTTACTCAACCAGACTCCACTCTCACTTCTATCACTTTGTCAAAAGGACACAAGTTAGTTACTGGGTACGAAACAAAGCTGTTGCTTTGCATTGGAAAGAAAAATTGAGTCATGTGACTGGGAGTGACTCCCAGTATCCTAACTTGAACCCAGCTCAGTATGTGAGGACCTTATTTCTTGCCATTATTTCTGGAGCAACTACGTTGAGGAGCATAATACTTCCTTTATCATTGGCAAATTAATTATGCGCATGTTATAACTGAGTGCATCTTATAACTGATCAAATACGGTACATTGTTTTCTCTGTCTCATTTCTCATATGCGTCTATAGTTATGCTAATTTCCATTGGCCATGAAGTAATTTTCATGCACTGTTGATTTCATTGCACTTAAAAAAAACCACTGGATTTCTGGCATATACAGTTAATAGTCAGAGGTCATTTCAAGTTATGTCACAAAACCAAAACCAAAGATATCACAGCAGTCAATCAGAACCAAGGAAAATATCACAAGGAGCAAATGAGAATTTTAAGCTAAAGCAAGTAAATTGCTTGAAGCTGGGAAAACACAAGTGATCCTATCTCTATTGGTTTGATTGTGAATCTGATTTTTTTAAGAAAGTGGCCCAATTTTTTCTGGTCCAATCACTCAAGGTAAAACAGAATCACAGCCAACTGGAATAACTTTTGATATTCATGGAAAATTACACTGAAGGTAGTCGAGCTGTGGAGCAGATTTTGTTGTGAATGCAGGATAATGAAGAAAATGCAGCATTAGAGAACAAGCAGTATTACAGAATATGCAGTGTTATGGAACATGAAGTATTACAGAACATGCAGTGTTACAGAACATGCAGTATTACAGAACATGCAGTGTTACAGAACATTCAGTGTTACAGAAAATGCAGTATTACAGAACATGCAGCATTACAGAACATGAAGTATAACAGAACATGCAGTATTACAGAACAAGCAGTATTACATAACATGCAGTATAACAGAACGTGCAGTATTACTGAACATGCAGCATTACAGAACATGAAGTATAACAGAACATGCAGTATTACAGAACAAGCAGTATTACAGAACATGCAGTGTTACAGAAAATGCAGTATAACAGAACATACAGTATTACAGAACATGCAGTATTACAGAACAAGCAGTATTACAGCACATGCAGTGTTACAGAACATGCAGTATTACAGAACATGCTGTATTACAGCACATGCAGTGTTACAGAACATGCAGTGTTACAGAACATGCGGTATTACAGAACATGCAGTATAACAGAACATGCAGTATAACAGGACATGCAGTATTATAGAACAAGCAATATTACAGAACATGCAGTATTACAGAACATGCAGTATTACAAAACATGCAGTATTACAGCACATGCAGTATTACAGAACATGCAGTATTACAGAACATGCAGTATTACAGAACATGCAGTGTTACAGAACATGCAGTATTACAGAACATGCAGTATTACAGAACTGCAGCATTACAGAACATGCAGTATAACAACATGCAGTATTACTGAACATGCAGCATTATAGAACATGAAGTATAACAGAACATGCAGTATTACAGAACAAGCAGTATTACAGAACATGCAGTGTTACAGAACATGCAGTATAACAGAACATGCAGTGTTACAGAACATGCAGTGTTACAGAACATGCAGTATTACAGAACATGCTGTATTACAGTACATGCAGTGTTACAGAACATGCAGTATTACAAAACATGCAGTATTACAAAACATGCAGTATTACAGAACATGCAGTATAACAGAACATGCAGCATTACAGAACATGCAGTGTTACAGCACATGCAGTGTTACAGACCATGCAGTATTACAAAACATGCAGTGTTATGGAACATGCAGTATTACAGAACATGCAGTATTACGGAAGAACAGCAAGAGAAGTACATACTCGAACTGCTTGTTTGTTACTTTCAAATTAATTAAAAAGCACTTAACCCTCAACACCCTACCATCAGTATGCATATTCTCTATACTTTTCCATAGACATATCCTGAGGTGCTGACAAGGAGAATAACAATCAAACTGTATTCTCATGCCCCTAACGTGTGATTCAGGAGTGATATTATAGGAATAAATTAGACACTAGTCAATTTTAGGAGTCGAACAGTTAAGAGAAATCCACAGACTGAGACAGCAGCCTCATGCCAAACTACTGTATTCGTAGTTGTTCTTAATGTTCTAACCAAGAAATGTTTAAGTTCTTATTTTTTTGCGGCCTATTTAAAAATAGCAGGTAATTTAGTGTTAACAACTGAGTTGAAAACGTAAATTAGCCACCGTAAAGGGTAAAAAATAAAAAAATAATAATTTAAAAATAATTTACGATGTGGAGTTTGCAAGTCTATAATTATCTTTCACAGCTTTGGTGCATCTGTGAAGTTAGAAGAACGTCTAGGTACTAAGCAGACTCCTATGTATCTATAAGCTTGCTATTTCTGATATGAAGTACAAGTCTTACCTGGTTCTGTGAGATGTAAGCAAAATGGTCATCGCAGATCAATGATAACAAATCTTCCTGATCCAACTATCAGTAAACCTCTGCATCTCATCCTTGAAGAGGCTTTCAAAAAGTGCATTGAATCATCTTAAGTCTATCGAAAACTAAGAAAATTCTTTCAAACGCAATAGATAAAGAATAACCCTTGGTGAAACGAGGAAAACATTTAATTTTCCAAAAATCCCGTTCCTCACGTGCGACAAACCTTTGTTCCCAGGCGCCCCCTAATTTTCAAAAAAACCGCCATCTGAAAACCGAAAGCCCCTGGGAACGAAATTGTGGCCGTCAACCTTTTTCACCCTAATATCACTATGTACATTCTCCGTACTGTTCTTTATACATTTGATATAGCATTTGATTCACGGGTAATATTGTAGGGAGAAATAGATGCTAGTCACTCTGAGGGTTTAAAGTGTTAAGTTAACCTCCAAAGCCTGAAGGACGATAACCATTTCCCTCTGTGTTCTCAGACATGACAATAATATTTTGTAGCTGAAATTGATTTAATCCGAGGAATCACATCCAGGTGAAAATGTCTACCGTGTTTACTTCAAACCGCATCGCGAGACCAAATATGCTTTACCTGGATAAGGGATTAAATGAACAATAACCTATAGTTCGATATAGCCGTTGCGGAAAAGTGCTTCAATATTTGCCTGTGATTATCATTTTTTCCCGTTAAGGATATTCTTCAGAAAGCGAATACTCGGTCACGTGGCGCGTTTAAACCAATCTTACAACACCTTCTCCTTCGTTGAACATGAACCAGTAATTTTTATGAAGATGGAATGGAGCGCTAGAAATGGAAACAAATTCTCGAGAAATAATTCCCATCTGCCAACCATCCCAAGATTTGATGCTTGCTGTTGCTGTCTAAATTCTAATTAGGGGGGAGGTTTTTCTCCCAGTCGTTGCACTGTATCTCTGGCAACGTTCCACCTTGGTAACAAGTTAATCTACTAAAGAACACTGACATTGAATATTGAGTGACGAGTGAAAAATCGGACAGTGTGGAGTGTTGTAACGGAGTACTGAAAGCAATTTGACACGAAGATATAGCTGCATAACGAAAGAATCTTAAAATGACCCATCCTGCGACTTTGACGTATGTCGGAAAGAATCAGCCGTCTAGGGAAAAATCAATTGCTCAAAGTCTCTAATACCAAGGTCATAACAGTTAAATTCTAATATTCCTTTTTTAAAGTCGGGTAGAATAAAAAAAATTAAATCAAAATTTAAAAAATGATAGACAAATGACACCACACAATGAAACATTCGTTTTCTTACCACTCGAGACAGGTGTCCCACTGTTTATTTAAGTTTTGTTAAGGTACACATTGTACCAGCCTATTCTACTGCGATTAAAAACCAAAAGAAAATTAAAAACCGGATTATGAAATTATTGCATATGAAAAAATTATACACGAGTAAGTACTTACGCACAAAAATACAGAAAAGAACGTTAAAAAACACGTCTTGCAGTTGAATAAAACAATAAAAATAATTATTCCTCGTTAATTAAATTTAAAACAAACATCTGGGAGGCATTCGTGATCCCGACAAAGACAAGGTCCACTGTTTTTCTCAGCGTTTACCCTCAAATGAAAATAACCTCTTCATTCCCCATCGCCATCACTGTTGTTAGCAATTCTACAATATTGTCTGGGTGTACATCCAGTTTTAAAAGTTCCATAATGTGCTCTAACACTTTCCTGTCCATTTTAACATTCGTCGTCCCTAAAAACTGGAACAGGTCATCAAAATACGCCGCCCTTTCCTTCGTTTGTGATTTTCCATCTTCCGTCGTAAGGCTCGACAAGGATTCTTTCAAGCCTTCAGCTTCAGCCTTTAGTTCTGTGATGTCTTTGGACCGGCGTTTTTTCTGCGTGGAAAGTTCATTTTCAGCGAACGATCCGGTCGCGGAGCTCATATGTTCATCGTTTTTCTCAGCTGATTTCATCTGTAATAATGATCGTAACCGGCAAATATAATTTTTGTACGACTCTGTCGGTTTTTCTGAAACTTTCTCGATGCGTTCAGCGACTGTTTTTCATTACACTGCTGTAAAAAAAAAGCTTGTCGAGATGTAGTTCCAGTCGGTCTTTTCATAAATAAGAAAATCTTCCTCCAACCTCCGCTACAAATCAGCAATTCATGCACATAACCGGGTTTTAATTTGAATTTAAAACGATTTTGCTCGCACATGTAATAATAGCCTCCCAATAGCTTGGCAACCAAAAATTAAGACCGACATGCATCTTTAATGATATAACGGATTAACTAGGCGGATATTTTACGGGTTGCAAGATTTCTTGGCTTTTTGGTGACTGTTTCTCTAGCTTATGCTTTATTTGGCTTAAAAAACCTGTAAATCACGTCAATAAGCCCAAAAGGACCCAGGAGGAAGGCGATGGAAATTGTGTGATAGAAAAGTGTACAAAACCGTCAGGCAACTTTTTGTAGCTGCACGGAGAGCGATCCACTCTCTTAAACGTAGAGGTGTTTCTCTTCAATTTATCACCATTACTATCTTAATTATTGCGTTTTTATCAATGCAAGGTGCAATTGTGGAGTGTTTTTCGGCTTTTTATCGTGGTTTACAAGCCACTGCTCTACGGCTAAACTGAAAGCACCAAATACAGCACAAAATTATTTTCTTCTATGAAGTAAACAAGGTTTAACAACTTTTTTTGGTTTTTTGGTTTTTTTTCAACAACTTCTTTTCGTCGCTTTTCATACATAAATATTACATTATATATTTATATATAAAAGACTAGTCTATCAAAGTCATTTCATTAAAAAAGCAATCCCGTGAAAGATCTAGATTATTTAATATAGCCGTGCTCACATCATTGGCATAGATAGTGATTCAAAAAGTCACCATTTCAAAGCACAATCTCGGCCACTTTCACAATCTGTTTACCAATGTTCCCACCTCGCATCATTTCAACAAAAAGGCCTTCCCAGTGTTCTCCAGGCCCTCCACGATCGTCTCACGATTCTTTAACTTTCCCTCTCGCACCCAGGACTCCAGTTGTTTTTTTCCATCCGGGAGCTTTTCCATGTAATTCAACACCAGGAAACGGTCACGTTTTATTTTCCTAGTTTGCAGTATGTCTTGTATGTCCTGGGGTAGTGGGGGTGGATAAGGAACATCTTTGTTGTAAACTGAAATCTGCCCACATAATACTATGTGACTGTCCTTATTCATGCAGCGAATAACCTAGAACAAACAAAAAGTGAAAAGTATGCTTCATTGGAAACTTTCTTTTGTAACACTTGTGTTCAGGGAACACCTTCATTCAAAGATTTTTGAAACAAAGCTCGGTCTCCACTAAGGAAAACATTTCTAATCTGAAAAATATTTATTACCTACACAAGAGAGCCAACTCTTTCCAAGAGGAGGCACTTTTTAGACTTCCAAGGGACTTTTCAAAATGAAGAGCCTATTGTTTTTCACACAAGAACGTACTTGAATTGTGGCCATTTCTTAGTAATGCACCTATCAATTCAAAGCTTTAACATCCCTTCCCCCTCCCCCACCTCCACATTAATAGCATTTGACTGTCATTCATGTCTGGCAGTTGGGGAAGTTGAACCTTGCCTAATTGAGGTGGGGAACTTGTACTGGGAGTGTCAAGTCTTTCCAGTGGAATATAAGTGTTATATCTAGTAATATGGAGGTGTTAAATGTAAATAGTTTACTTTCGTGAACAAGTGGCTTGGAAGAAAAGATGTACAAGGTCTCAGTTTTAAAGCTTGGTCAATGTGTAGAGAGTCACAGTTGCTGACTTTGCCTTCAAGTTTTACAAAAAAAAATTGGGTGGGGCATTTGAACATGATTTTGCTCAGGAGACAGGAGTTTAAACAAACCAATCTACAAAAGTTCCATTACTTAGGAGGTTACCCAGGGGTAGGAGGGGGAATGTTGAAGCTTCAAATTGATTGATGCATAAGTGTCCTTCGCAGCCAAATTTTAATAAATCAGAGCTGTTTTCTTTAGTGCAAGCCAATACCAATGACTTACTTTGAGACAAATTTTTTGTGGTCAATTTGATTTTTAAAATCTTCACTTCAAAACATCTTATATTTTTTATTTGCTAGGTACATCTTTAAAGTAGGTGTTTAAGCTCTGTTGATATTAACTGAAGTTATAATCTCACTGCAATTTTTAATAAACATAATATAAAATATCATATTGAATAAACAAATATAATTTAAGCCACTTGAGAACATTTAGTAATCATTTTTTACATTAGAAATACAAACTCACCTCATCGCTTATTTCCCTCCAACATTGTCAAAGTAAACATCAATTCCTGCTGGACATTTCATTTTCAAGTGTTCACTAATGTTCTCTGTTGTCTTGTAATTAATTGCCACATCAAAGCCCATCTCTTCTGTCAAGAAGCAGCACTTCTCATCAGTACCACATATCCCAACAACAACACCACAGCCTTCTAGCTTTGCAATCTGAGAAAATAGCAATTACATAACTGTATTACTTCCTTGTGTTGTAGACTTGGGTTAGTGGTGTAAAGGGTAACATGTTCACTGATCAAAGAGCCTCATTCACAGTATCAAAGGGTCATTGAAACTAAAAAATAAACAACTCAGTCAATGACTAGCAACCAAAATTGTCATCTTTATTAAGAGGAAAAGAACTGCATTTAGAAGGACATTGCAAATTGCCTGGTGGTGAGATTGATCACCAACTAATCTTGTAAGAACTGAAGAAAACAAATCCTGAATAAAGGTCAGAAAAGCATAAACTACACCAAAATCTTGATAAGAGATACTCATTAAGAGGTGTTTACTCTTTGGAATCTCAAACTGTGGTTTTGATACATACTTTTTCAGAGTGAAGATAAAAGTAACAAAGTTACCAAAGCAACCTTCTCCTTTTTAAAAGCAATGAGAGGATGGTAATAATTATCTTCCTCTAAGCAATTATCATATGAGTCAGATGTAAAAGATACAATTGACACTAACACCCTTAAAATATAAATGAATGCTTCTGCAGAAAAACAGAAACTTTTTCCAGTCTCAAAGGTAATTTCTCATATGGACAAAAAGGGTAAGCTTTTAAAGAAACTGTGGTGCTGTATCAGTGAGAGAGTATAACAGGGTAATTTAGTGTTGTCAGCTAAGTTGATAAAATGTAAATTGGCCTCTGTAAAGAGTTTTAAAACTGACATTTTGAGTATTAGACCTTCTGCAGAGTGAATGAGGAAGGACTAATGATAGAAACATCAGCTTTGAAACTCTTTATCATGGCCAATTTACATTATCAACTCAGTTGATTGTACTAAACTGGTAATTTTTTATAGTTTGATCACAGCATGCTTCTGTGACTATCAACTATCTGTAACACAAAAATCACTGTTCACCCCAGGAGTGTCTGCCATGACATCATTTCACTGTGCTTTGTGTAGTACTATACTAAAGAAAACTAAAGATATTTTTTTCAGACAGCTGTTTCTCAAATGGTGATCCATTTCTCACCTGTCCTGCAGCCATCCCACAAGCCCCAGCAGCACCACTGATTACAACAACTTGATTGGCACCAGGCTATATGTGTGCTTTTTCTTTTAAGCCAATATAAGATGTCAGTCCAGTCAAACCCACAATCCCCAGTAACAGAGATGATTTAGCACAAAGGAATGGGCTTTCTTCCTAAATAGTTAGTAATAACACATCAAAGCTAGTTCTCAATAAAAATAACAAAAAGTACCAGAAATAAGTAAGAAGATTTTTTAGCATTATTCACATCAATATTAGGAAGTGTACCTTTTATTGATAAAGTGCTTGAACCTCAATGCAGTAAAAAGTGAACCCTTTCAATTTATAATTAATATGTATCTCTCTAATATTTCTCATTAACTGTTTAAAGTCCTTTTGCCTTAGTGCAGTCATAGTGCAACTGGTTCTCAAGAACATTTGAAGATAAAGGATAAAATTGATAGTAAGCAGAAAATTAAGATAGGTTATGGGCCAAGAAGAGGAGGGGAGTTAACTTGGGGGCCAGTCTTCATGTTCACAGTGAACTCTTAATTTCCATCAAATTAATACATGTGTGGTTAGACATACTTACCATCAAAATAAAAATTAAAAATAAAAAAAAAATTCAAACGTATTTGACTAAGCGGAAGTTGGCTGTTATACCCTCTACTTCAAATTCACGACAGATGACCTCAATTTATTAACCAATATACCTTTTGCAATGTGGGGTCTCCAGAGACAGGAAAAACTGAAAATTCTTGCCATGGCCATCCACCCGACTGCACAATATCCCCTTCGTGAAATTTCTCGCTTCTGCTATGAATCACCTGACCCACACCTCCTCCACTTGGCGCCTCTCAATGGACCACGGTGTCAAATAGTTCGATCCAGAATCCTCATTCATTCTGCATCTCATATAAGGATCAACAGATAAATACAATGTCTTCACTAAGATTTCGCCCTCTTTGCATTCTGGAATTTTTCTTCTTTCCAGTGCGAAGTTCGATTCGGATGGTGGTTTGTCTACTCCTGGGCGACTGTGAAGAACGACAACATTTTGAGTTTCTGCCGCCATCTTAGCTTGATGGCCCGCAAGGGCATGGGGAGAGATCTTACCGAATTACAATTTGCTTTCTCAATAGGATATTCCTTGATATTACAAAAAAATGTCATATTTTAGTAAAGATCCTACTTTACTTCAAAAAATTTCCCCTTTTTTTTGCAGGCGTTACACATGTCAAATTTTTTCCGCTTATATTTTTCTAATGTCTGTTCTGAGTTTTTCCTTCTTTCTTGATTCAAGAATCAACTTGTTATTTGCTATTTGCCCATGTGATAACTGAATTGCCTTTTTTTTTCACCAAACTGTCTTGAAGGCCTTTGAAGTTTTTTATTCTTTCGACAGCTAACCATTCGATTTTATCATATATGGCTCCTGCTTTCGAAATTCTCTTCAAAGTCGCACACTGCATGACGGATTCATTTTCACCTTAAATTGACTAATAGTCAACTCCACTTATTCTTCAATCGATCAATCGCGTGCTTATCAAAGCGTGGTGATTCTTTTGAACTTCATATCATGACAATCACGATTTACTCGCGAACAAAACCAAAATTAAATCTGTCCCCGAGTAGTATAGAATCAATTAATTTTTTTCCCGGACACCTATTGAGTCTCAACCTGAATGACCTTTTTAATATTATTTAGAAATATGTTAACCCAGGCCAACGTCTCTGACAAGAATTTTAAAAATCATTATCCAAAATCTTTTGTTAAAATTCATACGCCAGCTCGGTATATCTTTTCAAGTTGAGCTTAATGTGTTCTGTCCATTAATATTTTATATCCAAAGCTCGTCGCCAGAATTCAGCCGTTTATCTTTAAACATCTTCCGTTGGGAATCATTAATATGGAAACATTTGCGCCTGTGGTTTTAACTATGACAGTTATCGCTTCACGCGCGAGAAAAGAATTACCTTCCCTTAAATCGTACGCTGCAATCAGGAAAAAAGGAAAAAAATCAAATCGATCTGTGTCGTCAGTGAGCGGAAAATAAATCTTCTTTATCTGGATTAAACAAATTTTAAATCTACCTCTTGCAACTACGATGCCTTTTTAGCTAGAAGAAAGAGCGATTAAATAGGCGGCAAATAAATCCGATACGAGCCGCTCACGGAATCTAACTCCTTAATTTACACCGTTGGCTGATTGACTTCGCCTCAAGTAAAATTTTTCTTAACCAAATTAAGGGTGTTCAACTTCCGACACTAAGTTCTAATTAGGTCCAGAGAGAAACAACAGAACCATATGATCTACACAGTTACGAATAATTGTGCCTTTTGGAAAAGCGAACGATTATCAAACACACTTATAGCTCATTTGGCTCCATGATTCATGTTGATGCATTAAGCTCCGTGGAATTTTTTTCCTGGTCAAGAAATTCCCCAAAAAATGACAATTTCCTACATATTTGCGATTTCAGTGTGAACAAAAACGTTTATATAAAAAATTTACATCTCTACCGAAGGCTCTAGAGTTCAGAACAAATCAGAAAAGCTTGGAAATCATATCGAGGAATCAAATATGTCAAAAATCGCGTGAGGTTAACAACTGTATTTTCGTTCCGCCCTCAAAATCTCTTCAATCTCTCTTCAAAGCTCATTCACACTTTGGAAATAACACTTGCTTTTAGCGCGCGCTGTATCAAAAAAACAGCGCAGCGTTTATCTCATCTTTAGAGCGCTGCGATAGCAGAGCACTTTGAACTTAAAACATCGGCATTTTAGCCGTGTTTCCGACTTGATGTCTTCCGCTCCTAAGAAGCTCGCGTTGGTTTTGTTATCTACAATTATTGCCTGCAGCGTGTGGACTTTGCTTTAAATGACGGCTCAGAGATTGCGCATTCATTCCGGCAGCAAGACGAACGAAGGCAGCTTGACTTTGAAATCAGCCATGGCTTGCCCTCCATATCCACCCGAAGTATCCTATGCGCCTTTTCAGCAAATGGTTCGCGAGACGCCCATTTCAATGATGCCTTCGCATCCCACTTCTCTACCGCCAGTAACTCACTGCAGTAAGATGGACCCGCGAGCGAATATCCACGTGGCATCTCCATTTATGCTAAACCCTATGGCTAATTTTGACAGCGATCCCAGTATGTCAGCACCACATCACGGCTTGGGTTTTGCCATTGACACTTCAAAACTGCGCGAATTGGAGGAGTTCGCGACTCAGTTCAAACTCCGCCGCATCAAGCTGGGTTTTACACAGACGAACGTTGGCGCAGCATTGGCAACAGTCCACGGAACAGATTTTAGCCAAACCACCATCTGCCGCTTCGAGAATCTGCAACTAAGCTTTAAGAACGCTTGTAAGCTGAAGCCGATTCTGGCGCGCTGGCTTTGAAGAGGCTGAATGTTCTGGAGGGGCGTGTGGTGATAAATTCAACGCTGAACGCCGTAGAAAAAGACGAACCACTATCGGTCTGACTGCTAAGGAACATCTTGAAGATCATTTTCTTAAACAACCAAAACCATCTTCCCAAGAAATCGTTCGCATTGCCGAGGGATTGCGCCTGGATAGGGAGGTTGTGCGAGTGTGGTTCTGTAACAGACGGCAACGGGAGAAAAGAGTAAAGACGTCACTGAGTATTCACGGCTTCCTTGGTTGTAAAAACGATTGACTAGTGTAAGAACATAAACAAGATTGAAGCAACTACGAGTAAATTACTTAAACTTCCTCCGTGGTTAGGCAGGTTATCGTTGTTTGTTTGAACTACTGCAAACTTAATGTTGTGTATTTGAATACTTTAAAAGAACTCGTGGCTGTACATAACTGAATGAGCGATAAAGGCGAAATAACACGGTGTAGCCTCCTTATTTTTAAAGACAATTCATTACGAGTTAACATTTCTTTATTTGTTATAAAAATGGTTACAAAACTCATGGAAAACTAGAGTTTTCTATGCATAATGTACAGAAGAGGCGTCTTTTCTTAGACCAGAAAGAGCACCTTATCATTTAACTTGTTTATAAGCTCAGTATATTATTAAAATGAATTAAATTGAAACAGTTTGCGCGCTCGGAATGACTCCCCAGGCTAGTAAAGTTGTCCCTAAAAGTGTTTATCTTTACATGTATTCAGAAATGAAACGTAAACTAAATCGCGCAGTAGTTAAGTTTTAATTGCGCGATGCAAATATAAGGCGAGTCATGCTTGATCAAACCAAGCGATTTATATAATGGAAGCATGTATGATCGAGATCGAAATAAAACGTGTTCATTATTTGAAATTAAGTGAAGGTTAATGGAAAGTTGTTTTGGTTTCCTTCAGAAGCTAATCTGCTTCTAGAGACATCTAACCCATACGAATTCTTTACAGTAACCGAAATAAGACTGTTTACAAGAAACACAAATGAAATAACTGTTGTTTTTCATCATTAGCCATAGAACAAATTGGACCGTTTCAATCTGCCCTTTGTCTGGAATAGTTCTTCAAGAAGAAAAGCGACTGCTTTTCACAGTAATTTATCGAAGAGGAGATTGGCCTATCATCTTGGCCGCGCAACCTTAAAATTATTTATGTTTTCAGAACTCTCTAATCAGCTCTGAATCTCTTGTTCTGATACGTGTCAAAAAAACATCCGCGAACTCAAAAAGGAACCATTAAAGTGTCAGACTCGCAGTGTAAACATTGTATTGTAAATTTAGTAGAGGTTCATACATTTGAATGAAGGTCTATAATGTGGGTAATTAAGGTGTGGACCTGGGTACCGAAAGAAATGTCGGCTTGCTAGCTGAGCTTCTTTAAACAGGAGGCTGTCAAACTTGTGGGATGTCGCTGAAAAATATTATACAAGATGTTGTGAAATAGCAAGTTGAAAAACAGAATGTGCACAAAGACGCCAATAAAAGGCTGCCTGAAAAAGAAGAAAAAAGTATGTAACCATTTATGGCGCTTTAAGATTGAGTCACATGAAATTTACGGCCGTTTGACTAATTTTTCGTTTCTCAGCCTTGCTCACGAAGAGGCCAATGCCAATGCGTCGATCAATTCGAAGCTTTAACATCCCCTCTCTTCGGGCAACTCCTTTCCCTGGGCATTTGAACTTTTAATATTGGTTCGTTCAAATTTCCGTCC